>PVLD010009113.1:0-79175 GCA_004027595.1 Dinomys branickii | reverse complement strand
TTTTGATTGTTTTTGGTTTGAAGTTTACATTGTTTGCAAACATAATAGCTACCCCTGCTTTTTTCTGGGGGCCTGTTGCATGGAGAATTGTTTTCCAACCTTTAACTTTCAACCTATGGATTTCTTTTTGAGTAAAATGTGTTTCCTGTATACAGCATATCGTTGGATTGTGTTCCTTAATCCAGTCTTCCAATCTTTTGCTTTTGACTTTTGAGTTGAGGCCATTTACATTAATGGTTATCATGGTTATATGTCGTCTTATTCTAGTCATGTTATTTACTTGTTGTTTTCCTTCTTTTGCTGAGTTTTTACTTGCTTGTTCTGTTTAGGGAGTTATTTCTATAGCTGTTCTTGGGATTGTGGTCTCTTTTTTCTCTGTCTAGAATATCTTTTAGTGCTTTTTCCAATGCTGGTTTGGCACTCATGAAGTTCTTCAGTTGTTCTTTGTCGTGGAAGCATTTTATTTCTCCATTGAATTTGAGGGATAATTTTGCAGGATACATCAGTCTGGGTTGAAAGTTGTTTTGTCTTAGAATCTGTAGTATCTCGCTCCAAGCTCTTCTCACTTTCATGGTTTCCGTTGAGAAATCTGCAGTGATTCTGATGGGTTTTCCTTTATAGGTGATCTGTTTCATTTCTCTGGCAGCTTTTAATATTGTGTTCTTTTGCTGGATATCTGGGATCTTGATTATTATATGCCTGTGTGTTTTTCTTTGGGTTATGGATCATTGGTGTTCTATATGCTTCACTTAACTGAACTTCAGAGTCTTTTAGCTTGTTTGGGAAATTTTCTGCTATTATTTAATCAAATATTCCTTTTATATCGTTTGTGAGATCTCCTGCTGTTTCACACACTCCTATAATTCGAATATTGGTACGTTTTGCCTCATCTTGCAGCTGTTGGATTGACTTTTCTTGTGTCTTTGATGATTTTATGAGATCCTTCCTTTCACGCTCATAAGCTTCCATGCTGTTTTCAAGTTCTGAGATTCTATCTTCGGTTTCATTTAAACGGTTTTTCATGCTTTCAGCATTAGTTTTCAAACCCTGGCATTCTCTTTGGACCTGTTTCATTATTGGTAATTCATTCCTGAATTGCTCTTGTAAGGTTTCCATTTGTTTCCTATTTTCTTCTAGTCTTTTGTCTATATCTTCTCTATGTGCACGGAACATTTCTTCCATCATTGTTTTCAGCTCGTTTTTTATGAGAAATCATTGTGGGCATGTGGGTTATTTCTGCTTTAAGCTCTTTCATGGCCTGTTGGAGTTGTTTAATTTCGGATGCAATTGTTTCATATCGTGAAGTTATGAGGCTTCCTGGTTCTCCTGTATCTTCATCTTCAAAACTTGTTCTGGGTGGGGTTGAGTTTTGAGACTGCGTTTTGTTCCTCTGTTTTCCCATTTTTGGGTATCAGATTCAAAATGTGGGGCTATAAATTCCACAGGCAGTTCAGCAGGTGGAGGTCTGCTGCAAAGGCTGCTCCAATGATTCCTTCTCTTTGGGAGAATGTCCCTTAAGCTTTCTGCTGAGATTTGTTCTTCCGTCTTCCCTTTTTTGGGTATCAGATTCAAAATATTGAGCAATAGATTCCCCAGGCAGTTCAGCAGGCAAAGGTCTGCTGCAGAGGCTGCTCCATTGATTTTTCTTTGGGGGAATGTCTCTTAAGCTTTCTGCTGAGAGTTCCGCTTAAAAGCCTGTACAGATGTTGGTTAGCTACTCCCTGGCGAGAGACCTGGGTGAGGTGTGTAAGACCGCTCCCCCGCCCTCCCAGGGTTCCCTGCAGGTATAGGGATGGATCTCCTCCCCCACTCGGTGATCTGGTCGCGAGCGCAGATAGCTCACCAGTTTTTGGAGTCCCTGCAGGCAGGAAGGTTCCAAGGTGCCAGTTTTTTGTGCTATGCTTGCGATCCGCCGCTCACAGCCACTTGTTTCCTCGCGCTCTCCGGGTCTGGGGGAGGGAGCGTGATGCTCCGCTCCTATGCTGCTCGCGCCGCCCAGGCTGAGGGTCTAGGCTGCGCAGCCTGCCTGATGCGCGCGAAATGTGAGACTGCCAGGCATTGCCGCTGCTAAAAAGCCGATCTCTGTCGGGAGTCACTGGAAAGCTGCGACGGCTCGGGAGGCGGGAGGGACCGACCTAGCTGTGCCCCCAGGGCGCTCGGACCCAGCCAAGCCCCCTCCCCGCTCGGAGCGTCTCCGGCTCCCAGCGTCTGGGGCTTTCCCGCGTCTCGCCACGGCAGTTTGGGCCGCCCTACCGCATCTCCCCCGGCAGCTCAGAGAAACACGTTCAGTTTGATCTTCCCAGCCGAGGTCCTGGCATTCACACTCGCCAAGTCTGTCTCGAGCTGGTGGTGTTTATCAAGGAGGATTGCTCCTTTGCTGCTCACCTGGTCGCCATCTTCCCGGAAGTCCAGTTTTTTATATTTTCCAGTGTACTGGTCTTTCATCTCCATGGTTAAATTTATTCTAAAGTATTTTTTTTTGAGATAGAGTCTTGCTATGTAGCTCAGATTGGCTTTGGACTCACTGTGTATCCCAGGCTGGTCTCAAACCCATGGTGATCCTCGTGCCTCACCCTCCTGAGTGCTGGGATTACAGGCTTAGGCCACCACAGCCTGGGCTCAGTATTTCTCTTCCCTTCCCTTCCCTCTCCTCCCCTCCCCTCCCTTCCCATAGCTCTGGGCTCAATATTTCTCTTTCCCCCTCCCCTCCGCCCTCCCCTCTGCTCCCCTTTCCTTTGTTTTGGTACTCAGCACTGAATCCAAAGTATTTTTTAATGCTTTCATAAATGGGATTATTTTCTTTTTTGCTAGGTCGTTATTTGTGTATAGAGAATTTATGTATGTTGATTTTGTACCTAAAACTTTACTCAATTCATTTATTGCCTCGTGGTTTTTTCTGTAGATTCTTTGGGGTTTTTTACATATAGGAGGATTTCATCTCTTCCTTTCTGATTTCAAAACCTTTTACTTTTATTTCTCTAGTTGCTCTTGCTAGTACTTCCAGTACTATCTTGAATAGAAGTTGCAGGAGTGCAGTCCTGCTTATACCAGATTTTAAGAAGAAAAGCTTTCAATTCTCCATTGATTATGATGTTAGTTGTGTGATTTTTTTATGAGTGGCCTTTGTTATGTTGAAGGTGTTTCCTTATATGCTTAAACTTCTAAATGAGTTTTTAATTAACAAAAGAAGTTTGGAATGCTTTTCCTGTGCTAGCTGATATGATCACATCTCTCAATCTGATAGTATGATCATATCTACTTATCTGTAGATATTAATGCTTTATAAGCTGGAACAGATCCCTTTGGATCATGATGTGTAATCATTTTGATATGTTGTTGATATTTTATTGAAGATTATTGCATGAATGCTCATCAGAGATACTATCTTGTAGTTTTTCTTGGCCTAGGTATCAAGGTGACATTGGCCTCAGAAACGTTTGGAAGAATTCCTTCCAGCTGTATATTTAAAGAGTTTAGTATTAGTTCTGTAAAGTCATCTGGTCCTGGCTTGAGTGGTTTTAATTACTACTTTCATTTCTTTGTTAGTGGTCTGTGTTTTCCTGATTCAATTTCCATAGGTTGCATTTTTCTAGGAATTTATCCATTGATTTTTTTTTTTTTTTTCATTACCAGGGATTGAACTCAGGATCTTGCACTTGCCAGGCAGGTGCTTATTCCACTGAGCTATATCACCAGCCCCTTATTCGTTGATCCTACACTATCAAATTTGTTGACAGATAACAGTCTTTTATGATCCCTTTTACTTTTGAGAGGTCATGTTTCTACTTTCACTTCTTATATATTTCAATCTTTTCTTAGTCAAGTTTGTCCATAATGTTTAAAAAAAAAAAAGACAGAATTGTTTTTTTCCCTTTTGCTGTTCTTTATTTCATTTTTTCCTATTCTGATCATTATTTCTTCCCTTCTGCTAGCTTCAGGTTTAATTTTTTCTCCTAGTTCTTCAAGGTATATTAGGCCACTTATTTGGGATCTTTCTTATTTTTAATGTAGGCCTATGTTGATATAAATTCCCCCATCTGGCTGGGGGTGGTGATGCATTCCCTAGTGCTAGCACTCTGGAGGCTGAGGCAGAAGGATCACTGTGAGTTTGAGGCCAACCTAAATTGTATAGTGAGAGTGTCTCAAAATAGCAAAAAAAAAAAAAAAAAAAAAAAAAATTCTTCATTTGAACAGCTGTTGCTGTATCTCTGGATTTTTGGCATGCTATGTTTGTTTTCATTTGTCTCAAGGTATTTTGGGTGTGAATGTGGATATGGGTGTATGTTATTAGGGCTAAACCCAGGGCCTTTACACTGAGCTACACTGCTAGTCTTTTTTAAGTTTTCAGACAGGATCTTGCTAAATTGTTGAGTTGTTCAATGTGGTCTTGAACTTGTGCTCCTCCTGCTTCAGCCTCCCAGAGTGCTGGGATTACAGGTATGTATCACCACTTCTGCCTTTCAAGGTATTTCAAATTTTCCTTTTGATTTCTTCTTTAACCTATTGGTTGTTCAGAAACAGGCTGTTTAATTTCCACATGTATGTGAATTTTCCAAAATTCTCCTGATTACTAATTTTTAGTTGCATCCTATGATGGTAAAAAATAATATTGACCCTCTTATGAATGGGTTGGAGATGTGGTTCAAAGACCTAGATTCACTCCTGGCCACTACAAAACCCAAACCAAACCAAACCAAAAACCCGTTGTGATTTCAGTCTTCTTAAATGCACTAAGACTTGTTTTATGGCATGAAGGGGTACTCCGCTGCTGTTGGGTGGAAAGTGCCATATATGTCTGTATTTCTCCTTTTTTGTCCATGAATGTTTACTTCACATACTTAGGTTCTCCTGTGTTCCATGCAGATATATTTATTATTTTATGTCCCCTTTATGAATTGGACCTTTATTATTAAACAGTAACCTTTTTCACTCTCTGCTGACAGTTTCTGACTGGAAGTCTGTTTTATTGATAGAACTATTACACCCCTGCTCTCTCTTGGTTACCATTTACATAATGCCTCTCCTTGTCCTTCACTTTCAGCATGTGTGTGCCTGTGAGAGCTTTCTAAGAGGAAAGGCTAGTGATACACTGAGAAGGAACTCCCCTCATAGAATGCAGTCCAGTTAGGTGCACTTGTTTACCAAAGGACACTGGACAGTGCCACTCAGGTTCTTCAAACGGACTGGCAGAAAATGCCTGGAGAGTCTCCTTGAGAAATCAGTAAACGAATGATAACACTAGACTCGTTACTTTCACCCCTAAAAACACTGCTCCTCAGCCAGGCAGGTGGTGTACACCTGTAATCCCAGCAGTCGGGAGGCTGAGGCAGGAGGATCACCACAAGTTAAACACCAGCCTGGGCTACAGAGTGAGTTCAAGGTCAGCCTAAACTACACACCAAGATCCTATCTCAAAAAATGAACCGAACAGAACTGGACCTACCGGACTGGACCAGACAGAACTGAACCGAACTGAACCAAACCAAACCAAAACATTGCTTCTCTTGTTCTACTTATGTTAAATAGTGGGCCACAGCCTAGCCAAGCACTCAGGACCTGTACCCATACCCAATTTCTCACTCTAAGAAGCAGGGTATCCCTGAACAATTAAGCAAATACTAGGGCTTTCTATGGGCAAGGCCTCATGATAGAACCTAACGTACATCAAGAACACAAAACCCTGGATCTCTGGAGCTTCTACAAACAATAAGGTAAAAGTGAATGTATAGCCGGCAACTACTCTAAGGGATAACATCAGAGAAATTTTATCTATTGAACTACACATTGTTAGATATTTCCTTATAAAAAATAAAAAACTGAGTACCCTAGGAAGTATTTTACAAAAGATTAAAAAGAGACATTTTGACAGAAAGGATTATAAAATTAAAGATTATGAAGATCATAAAATTAAAAGCACAGTGTATTATGCTATTGGTACTCATATTGATCCGAACGACTAGAAGCTAAGGTTTTAATGTATACATGTAGAAAAGAATGGAGACAGAACCAAAACACAGAATTTTTAGAAAATACGGCCATTAAACCAGGCGTGGCGATGCCTGCCTGATCCTAGCATGCCAGGAGGCTAAGGCAGAAGGACTCAATTCAAGCCCAGCCTTAGCTACTTAAGTGAGTTAGTGAGACACTATCTCAAAACTCTTTTAAAGGGCTGGGGAGGCAGTTCAATATGAAGATCCTGGTTTGTTCCCCAGTCACCCCTCCCCCAATACAGCCACTGATATTAAATACCTGACTGGTGAGTTAGGTGCCGGATTAACACAGAAATGCACTACACTGAGAAATGGATTTGCTAAGCAGGGAGTATCAGTGGAGAATCACTGGAGAGATGCACAACAGCCAACACACTGGTTATTTCTGCTTCTAATTTTTATAGTACATATAAACTGTTGTTTTGTCTTTATCATTATCCCTATCAAATGCATCTCTTTTCTTCAAGATCTCATGTTAATAGATCAGGTGTTAACACAGTGTCTGGCATATGGAGCCACAGTGGCGAACCTGTGGCAAGTGTGCCGCAGCAGGCTGTTCGTTATCGCTGAAAGCTCTAAAAGGTTCGTCAGTGCTGGCAGAGAGTAAGTGTTCCTGTACCTGTACTATTTTTATTGTTCTAAGGAGGTATGAAGGTCTCTTCTCTAAATCCTGGTGTTCTCAGCTGTAAGATGGGAATAATACAGTGGTGCTGCTTACCTACCCGCACTGTTTCGCACATCTGCACTGTTACAGGCTGTACTTTGTATGTAAAAAAACTGAAGCTGACGTAAACGGGGCCAGAAATTTGCCCAAGGTTACAGAGTCAGCACCCAACTAGAACTGCAGACAACCAAGCTCCAAAGGCTCTTCTCTGAAGCACTGCACTGTACAGAAACCACACTTTCATTCTGAAATCTGTACTTGATACTTCCAAGCGTGACTCACAATGATTCAAAACTTAGTATTAATTCTGAGAACTTTCTCTTCTTTTTTACCCCTTACCCTTCTGGAAGTTAACTGGAGACTGTCCAGCTTTCCTTACTGCCGCTTCGGCGCCACCTGTTCTCCTCTGGGTGGCCAAGGTGGTAGTTCCTAGGAAGCAGACATGATTGTTTAACCTCCCAAAACGCAGCTGCGAGTTTTCATGTTTCATCCTGGAAGTGCTTTGAGGACAGAAACTAAACCTTTTGATCAGCTCTGAATCTGTTTAAAATCTGTGCTCAGAATAGGAGCCCAGTAAATGGCGGTTGACTTGGACCAAGAAAGCAAAACAAAAGTGCAGACAAAGGAAGAAGGAATGCTCTGCTTTGAGGCTTGGTCTGCTTAGAATACAACTGTGACCCTTTTTCAAATGGCAAATGTAGTGTGTAGTATCTCTGGCAGCTGGGAAAGCCAGGGACATAATGAGCTTATTAGCAGCAAACACCTACATAAAATGTCAAGTGAACTTTTATCACAAGAATGATTGAGGTTTCTTTCAGTTCGTGCTGCAGTGCTAGGGACCAAACACAGAGCCTCAGCCTTGGTAATCAAATGCTCTACCACTAAGGGTCCTCGTTAAGTTTCTTAAATTTAATCTTTGTAAGCAATTGCAAAAGGTTTTACTTATAATCCTCAACAACTCTCTGAGGTAGATTTTTATTTACTTATTTATTTTTAAATGTTGGGTATTGCTACGTTGTCCAGGCTGGCCTGCAATTCCTAGAAAAAAAAGAGATCCTCCTGCCTCAGCCTGCCCAGTGGCTGGAACTAGAATTGTGCACTGCCAGACCAGGAGTGGTAGGTTTTAAGTATTTATCGGAGAATATCGAAGGGCAAAAATTGGGCAGCAGAGCTAGGGTATAGACCTAGGTCTGGGTGATTCTCAAACCTAGTCCTTTCTTGAAACTAAGTGACAGGCTAGTAAGATAACAGCCAGGCACATGACAGTGTTTTCTGATGTGGGGTAAGTGCTACGATACCCACCTACTAACATCTGTGAATGGTAATTTGCTTATATAGAGCTACTTGGGGGCAAAAAAGCTAAAGAGCCTTTTATTAATCTATCCAACTTTTCAAGCATTTCAGTTGCTCAATGTCAGGGATGGTGGGAGATGAGGAAGGGAGCGTTGCTATATTTAGTCTGTTGTAGGGCGCAAAGTTTACAAGCATCTAGAGCGCAAGTCATTGTGCTTGAAGAGGGGCATAGACATGAACAAGGGCTCACAGATAGAAAATAACTATTTTAGTTGCTGTTTATCTCTAGTTTTCACAACCAATGTGTATCAGTCTCAACTCAGAAATGACAATGGATGGGGCTGGGGATATAGCTCAGTGGAATAAGCGCCTGCCTGGAAAGCGCAAGGTCCTGAGTTTGATCCCCGGTACTGCAAAAAAAAAAAAAAAGAAAAAAAATGACAAGGGAGAATTAAAATGACTTCAAGCTCAAAGAACTAAAGAATTAAGACGAGGGATGTCTTCAAAGACACAGAAATGACGCTTATCTGTAAGTGTGTAAACCCTAGAATTTCACCCCAGGAGCGGGAATACGGAAGCATGCTGGCACGTAGTTGGTAAAAGAGTGGTAATGCAGCTCCGGTCATGTGGGAGAGGAGGCAAAGGCAGCAGAAACCACAGCCGGAGGACAGCGAAGGCTGGGCAGAGGTCTGGGCCTGTCGAACCCACGCAGAGCCTCCCCACACCCCGGAGAGCAGGGGAGGCGGATGGGGTGGCTGAGACGGCCGCGGTCTGTGTGCACGGTGATGGACAAGACCTGAAGCGGGGCAGATGTGACAGGAAGACATGTCCGTGTGATCCAAGACCTTCTCATCAGATATTAAGAAACCAAGACTCAGGGCTTTAAAATTCGGGCAATTTGGGGGAATTTTTAAAATTCTGGCATATAGCAAGTATAAATTTTCTTTTAAAAGAAAGCACAGTTCACTATTTTGAAATTCTAGAAGTTGTTGCTGTTGTTCGTTTGTACCAGGAATTGAATTCTAGGCTTTGTGCTTACCAAGCAGGTGCTGTGCCACCGAGCTACATCCCCAGCCCTGATAGCCTAGTTTTAAAAGACCAGGATTTTCTTACTGAAATTTGACAAAAGCAAGAGTTAAATTTTATGAAATTTAGAAAATTTGTATTTTCTGAACTGAGGTGGTATATTGAGGTGTAGGTTCTAAGTGTATAAACACTAGACCCAGACTGGGATTCAATTTTGAATAACTTCCGGGCAGTTATTTAACCTCTCTTTGCCTTGGTTTCTTCATCTTTAAAATGAGAACATAATAGTACCCAGGTCACAAGGTTGTAATTAAAGAGCAGAACCTGGCACATAATTACCAGAATTTTCTACAGTATATGTTTATACCTCATTGTTATATATTTTTATACATTTTTAGTTCATAAGCATTTTAAACATAACTATGCCCTACTTTAGTAATCAAAACCCAAATATATTAAAATTAGTTAAGAAAAACTACATATAAATAATAGACATATCTTCAGAGGTGGAAAAGGATGCTTACATCTTTACCAGACAAATAAAAGAAAGATTCCCCAATAAGTTACCAGTAATTCAAATCCCAGTAAAAAAGGCAGTTAATTCAGAGAGATTCACAGGGCCCTTCTCATCTCAAAGCAAAAGAACAACATCATGAAATAGCGAAGTCTTTCATCAATCCCCTACACTCTGTCAAAATCAGAATAATCCCTTTTACTAAGATCTGTAGCTTTTACTAACAAACCACAACTTTGGAAACAAGGAGGGACAGGTGCAGGTCACATGAGGAAAGAGAACCTTTAAAGGGAGGTGCAGAGGGGATGGGGGGAGCAGACTGGGAAAAGAGGTAAGACGTATTCTGTACAGGTACAAATTCCCGATGATGAATGTGACCTCATATGTGGAAGTCTATACTAGCAAAAATAATCACACCCGCGCCCCGCAAAAAGAGCTGTACATCTTACCACGTGGCCGAGGTGAGCCCTGAGGTTGCCCAAGAGGTCTCCCTGTTTGGGTGTAACTTGATTTGGACACATATCTGACTGTTCCAAGTTGGCCTACTGGAAAATTGTGCCCATGATGATTTTCTCTGCAGCAGAAATTACATAATTATTATAGCCCTGCAGTGTCATATCATTGATAAAATTTAATATTTGAAAAGCCCTAAATTATAGCCCAGATTAATATATTCGCTTAACATTGCTTATTCTGTACCTCAGTGGTGTTACATTTAATGTTGATAACCCACAAGAAATAAGTCTTTGTCATAATATATCAGACTTCATTTTTTTTAAAGAAGTTGTTTTCATTATCTCTCTACCTATTTCAAATTCTGCATATATATGGCAGTCATTTATGGACTTAATCATGCAATTCATTCGAAAAGGCCGCAAATGGAGCCTTTGGTATTCTGAGTGAATGCCACACCTCACACCCAGCTGAACTGACTGTACCTGCATCCACATCGGCAGCATTTCCTATGCCCTCCTGGATTATGTGATTGTGTTCATAATTCTAATCTCTACTTTGTTAAAGGTGGTAATCCCTAACCAAGCGCTGTCAGTTCACACTTATAACATTCATCATGAACAGACCTAACTCTGCATATTTATTTGCCATATATGAGAAACTTTAAATTGCATACTTTAACATTCTATATTTAATTACTTTTGCCCAATGGGCTTATATCCAAACAAGGTGAAATACACAATAGTGTCGCAACGAGATGAACATAACTAGACAAGGAAGGGTGGTGACAGCGTAAGTGGTCAGCGGTGGGGGCTGCCTGTTCTGCCAGGGAGAAGGCAGTGGGTAAAAAACCAGAGGATACAGTTTGGAGGAAATTATAGAAGCAAATCTGAACGGAAAGTGTTACGGCTTATATCTAGCTGTCCCCTCAAAACCTCCTGGGTCACTGATGGCTTTTTGGAGGTGGCTGGATCAAGCATGCATGAACTTGGGTCACTGGTGTGTGATCATTAAATTAATCCACTGAAAGGCTTAGCATAGTTCTAGGTGTGAGTAATGGGAACCCCTACTCTGGGTAGGGGTGGTACCCCCAAAATGTTTATATCCTGGATGAGGCAAAAGGGGAGGGGAGGCTTTTGCTTCTTCACTTTGCTGCCTGCTGCTGCTTTCGGCTGTTTGTCTTCTGCCATCCCCCTCTGTCACACTGCCCTAACCTGGAGCCATCTAACGGTGGACTAAAACTTCTACAAACTGTGAGTTAAAAATAAACCTTTATTCCTTTATCTTTGGGTGTCAGGTATTTTGTGTCAGCACTGACAAAAATAAGACAGAAACTAAAGAAAAAATAAAGTGCCAGGTGTGGTGGCATAGGCCTGTAATCCCAGCACTCAGTAGGCTGAGGCAGGAGGATCATTGCAAGTTCGAGAACAGCCTGAACTACAAAGTGAGCTCAAGGCCAGTCTGAAATGCATAGCAAGACCCTGTCTCAAACACACAAACACACACACACACACACACACAGTAATAATAATAATAATAAAGACTGAACAGATGTAAATTTTGTACTTCAGGTGTTCTGAAGTGTTTTGTTACAGGATAGTTACAGTTTTGTCTTCTCCCTTGTTGATTCTATAAGTTTATAAAGTCCTCATAATTAGAGAGCTATGTCTTTTCTTCACTTTGTCATCATAACTCCAAGGAGGGCAGATGCAAAACACTGAACTTGGGTCCCAAAAATCTCATTAGGCCCATCATTGTTTTGTCAAATGACATGCCTAACTTTGTCTTACCGCCTTGGAGAAGGGGAGTGTTGTCCACAATGCCAAGCAGTGCTGGCTCTGTTAGGTGATGATTTCTGTGCAGTTGCTGGTAGTTGTACTGACTCTGCCAGCAGTTCATTCATCAGACTACAGGCTTGTGAGATTCGCTGACTATAGTGGTTAGAGAGCAGCAATCTTTAGAAAAAGACATGAATGAATGAATTAAACATCATTTACTCAGAGTCACTTTCAGTTTATATTTCTAGTGCTTTCACTTTTCTGAATGCTTTTCAAATCCTCCTTTTCATAAGACTTATGAAAGCCATTATGAAGTAGTGTGTTGTTAAAGGAGACCAAATGTATATACATACGGGGCTTGGGAAGGGAGAATAGCAAAATTAAGTCATGAAAATGGAATGGCACAAATAATATTTGAATTCTGGAAGGACAATGATATCTCCCAAAATTTTCTGTTTATTGAACAAAAGGACTGCTGTAAGCACTGCGAGGCACTGTCTATGCCTAGGGCACGAGAGGGAGGGAGAATGTCCAGGGCACAGCACCAAGCTTACCTGTCCTTTTCATGCTTCCTTTTTTGTCTCAGCCTGATCTCCCTGGAAGTCATATAAAACTGCAGAAGAAATGTCCAGTTAATCCACTATTGTTCAGTTCAAATAATTAAACTGCTGGACATCGTTCAGCTATTTAGGAAATAGTGTAAAACCATGTCATATGTAATAAAACTTCTATCCGATTACAAAATATAAAAATATTAATTAAATCATGTAATTAATGTAATATCCAGTTTAGTAAAAGAAATATAAACTCTACTTTGTTAGTTGATATATTTTCTTAAAAAAGAAGAACCTACTAAGCTACATAGAAAGTGGAAAATAATATTTTAGGGATGAAGACACCTAAAGCTTGTACACAATCTTGTAATTAATACCATCAACAGCTTGTTTAAAAAGGTAGAAATGACATTTAAAATAATCATTTTGATACTGTAAAATGTTTATCGAAAACCTATTGTAGTGGGTTACAAATAATATGGTTTGCAAACAGAAACATTTGGCAGCATTTTATAGGTTTTTTTGTGAACTCTGCATCTAGCAACAAATATGACTGGGGACATTTTCCCTCACACAAGTACACAAATGTGGCCATTTTTTTCCAGAATCATAGAACAAATTAAGTTCAGGAACTGAGGTACCACTCTATTTCAAAATGTACCATAAGGCAAACAAACAAATGCCAATTATTTTGGAACATTAAGAATTTTTTTTTTAACTTTTAAGCTTAGTTTACTAAAAGGCACCAAAAAAAAAGATAACCCACAGAGCAGTTGTTACATGATCAACAAAGGCTCAGTACACAAAATATACAAAGAGGCACATTAAGAATTATTGTTGTAGGGCTGGAGATGTAGCTCAGTGGAAAAGCACTTGCCTTACAAGTTGAAGGCCCTGGGTATATTCTTTATTATCACACCAAAGAAGAGAAAGAAAGGGAGGGAGGGGATTATTGTTTTGAATTGTATGTATCCTTTCATGGAGCAGACCAGATTATGAGGACCAAGGCCTAACTGACCTTCTCTGCAAACACAAAGGAGAAAAGCAACTGTGCTCCTCTGTCAATGAACGTGCATACATGCTGGCACATTGCAGGTTCCAGAGAAGAGTCAACACAGCTGAGATCCGGTTGGTCACCCTTGGCACATACTATTGATAAGAGGAGGCAGATGTGTCTTCTGCTACGCTAACTGCTTGCTCCCACGTGGAAGTAAATGAAAATGACGTGAGCCACATGCTTGAAGGTCTTTGTGCCCTAGAGGTGAAAGCCTTCTGGCCCCTCTTTCAAAATGATCTGTGTCTTGTCTTTCATCCTCACTCACCCTGTCAGTGATAAACTCATATGCTGTTTCCTACAAGTGGTGCCCAAAGAGGGCCTTGACTGGGGAAGTCTGCCTGGGTGAGAGGCGTACTGGGTAAGCAATGGGGAGTTCCACAGTGGAGAGGAGCCAAGCCATTCAGCAAAAGAAAAACAAAAGTGAGTGCACATTTCTCAGCCAGGGTAATGCAGCAGAATTCATCAACCGGTGTCAGAAAGGAAATCACTGGGCACCCCACTGACAGGAAATGGGATGTGGGTCAGGCGCCAGGCCCAATAAACAACCAAGGCATTCTAAGTATAGGCTGACAGTCCCAATCCTCAGTAGGTCTCCAAAGTATTGTTGAGTCCCTTATTCCCCAGGGAGCACAAGATTAGACCTTCCTCTGCTGAATGGGTGACCTTCATTGTTGGCAATAAACCTATTAAAATCCCCAGAAGAATCTGGGGATCTTGTCCTTCAGATACTATGGGCTTAGTCTTAGGCTAAAGCATCATAAACTTACAGAGTATTGAGGTACTTCCTGAGATTATTATTTTTTTTAAGAGTAGGAAAAATTTTGGAGAATAAGACTAGCTCCTAAGAGACAGGAGGGGCCTGAATTGGATTGTACTTCTTGAGATTCATTTAGCTTATTTGGGAGAAATTCAGGTTGTGGTTCAGTCGTGTCATGTTTGGGGTTTTTTGAACCAGTAGATTATATTGCTCAACTGATTCTTTTACCGGTTGTAAGCAGCACAATTATTAGCCAAGAAACTATAGGACTTAACATGATCCCCCTAAAAGGAGGTGTTCTTTAGATATCGCAGGCCACTGCCCCATGTATACTCTCGTAAGATTAAAGGAAAATTTTTTCAGGGGCTCATGGACACAGGTGGAGATATTTTGGAGATGGCTTCATCTCAGTGGCCACCTGCCCACCCACACAGCAGCCATCTCCTTGGTGAGGTCCGGTCACCCAGGCAGATCAAGCACAGTGCAGCACCTCTACACTATGTAGCTCCTCATAACAATAAGGGAGTCTTCCAGCCATTTATTCCAGGGATTCCAGTCAAATTGTGGAACAGGGATCTGCTGACAGAATGGCAAATTCAAATTACTAACGAGGCAGTCCCACCTGTTAATAGAAAGATACAAAATATGGGCTCTGCTCCAGGTCAAGCACAAGGAGAATCAACAAGGCAATCTCCGACCCAAACCAGTTTATCAGAGGAAGGAAGGGAAGATCCTGGCTGTCAGAACATTTTTACTGAGGGTCATTATGACTTTTCCCCTCCCCAAACTGCTTCTTCATTAAAATGGAAAACCGATGTTCCTGTTCGGATAGACCAGTGGCTCCTACCAAAGGGGACCCTCATTCACTTATGAGCGTTTGTTTTTCGTCACACATCTGCCTTTACTGTGAGTAGAGTGTGGGACACTTCTAACAACAGTAAAAGCATTAACTTACAAAAGCAGGGATTCAGCGAAGCCTCCTGAAGTACCCAAGAGACTCACACGTAGATACCAACCCAGAGCAGGAGAAAAGAGGACACCGAACCCCACGAAGAGTGAGGCCACCAAGGAGGCGAGGAGCTCTTTGCACATGTCGCTCCTGCATTGGTGGAGCTGACCGCACAAAGAACCAGGCAGTGAAGAACATGCCGATGCCCAGAAGCACCCTGGTCAGACAGGGGAAGACAGCCAGGTTGACAGGGTTGGCCTATCTGCCCCTGGCCTCGAGCTCCATTTCACCCAGCACAGACTAAGCCGCTGCTCGCCACCAGAACACGTTGACAGGAGCCTGCGCCTTGTTGTCACTTAGGAGTATTAACAGAAAAGCAGCCGAAGGTAAGCCACAGCGGGTCTTCCACTAGCCCTTGGAACACTCCTGTTTTTGTCATACCAGCGAGATCAAGAAAGCGGAGGGTGCTTCAGGGTTTAAGAGTTATTAATGGATGTAGCTACCCTATGGGCGCTCTGCCGCCCAGACTTCCCTCTTCCAATGCAGTTTCGCAGGCCTGTGATCTTAAGGACTTTTTTTTTTCTTAATGATCCCCTTAAGGCTGCAGGACTGATCACATTTTGCTTGCTCTGTTCCTGCCACTGGCTTTGCTGAGCCTTTGCACTGATACAAGTGGACTATTTTGCCACAGGGGATGAAGAATAGTACCACATTTGCTGGCCAGGCTTAAGATTCTGTTAGAAAATATTCTCTCAAGCCTACATAATACATTACATGGATGATATGTTGCTTGCGCACTGTCAATTTTCAGCAACAACTTAACGCTTCTTTTTTGCAGCAACTACATGGGCTTTGACATAACATGGGTTATGTATAGCCCCAGAGAAAATTCAAATTATTTCCCCATATAGTTACTTGGGCACTCTGGTAATGGAAAGAGCAGTTTGAGCCCAGAAATTAACATTAAGAAGAGGCTGACTACAAACATTAAATGATTTCCAAAATTATTGGGGGACATTAATTGGATTTGCCCAAAATTAGGAATACCTACATATCAGTTAAGCAAGCTATATAAAACATTACACGGAGACCTAAATCTGAATTCTCCCTACATCCTTACACCCGGAGGCCGCTAACAGCAGCAGCTTTGGCAGACGGGTGGTTTTCCGAGTTAGTCTGTCTCTCATGCTGACAGTGCTGCCCACGCCTCGCTCTTCCACTGGACTTCTTTGTCAAGTGGCGGGCAGTATTGAATGGCTTCATTGCCCCAGCCAGCTTACGGAAAGGCCTCAGACTTACACAGATCAATCTGCTAAGCGAATTCAGCAAGGGTGCCACCGCAGCACACGGCTTTCAGGGCTTGATCCCCATCGTATTAAGCTCCTTGTCTCTCTCGCACAGAACACTAGCCTGTTGGTGACACAGACGGTGCCCCAGTGGAATTACATCGGTGAAGTGTGTAAGAGAATGGGAACAAAGGAGAAAGCACAAGCGTTATGACAGTCCCCAGAGAAGGGGAAATGGGAGGGGCTGGTTACTCCACTGTGTCACTGTGGGAAACGGACAGATGGTGTGGGTGCCCTCCAGGAGCATGTGACCATGGAGAAGTCGTGCCCCCGCCCGACACGTCCATGGTGATACTTGACTCTGCTCTCACCAGTGAGAGCCTTCTCCCAGGTGACAACTGAAGAAAACTACCCAGGAGACAGCAAAACGTCCATCGAGGCCTGCCCAGAACGGGGGATAATCTCATTACTATGATTAATACTATAGCACCCTCAAAGCTATACGCCTACCCGAGATGAGAATATCTGCTATCAAGGGCCTGGAGATGGACCCTCTGGGGAATATCTCTGACTGCCAATCTCAACTACGACCCTCTTCAGCCAGAGGTAGCCAGAATGGTTTGTCATCCCTTGCCCCTCATGGCAGTTAAGGGATCTTCTTCACAGACAGTACAACTAAGTTAGCTGGCAGTTGGGTAGGGACAGGCCCTTGAAAAGAGCCAGTATAGATACATTACAACTGTTGGTGGATGCACAGTATGCATGTATGTACATATGTGTTTATTTATTTACTTACGGACAGGGTCTTGCTATGCTGATCAGACTAGCCTTGACTTGCTTATGTAGCCCGAGCTGGCCTTGAACTCACAGCAATCCTCCTGCCTCAGCCTCCCTAAGTGTTGGGATTACAGGCCTGTGCCACTATGCTCAGCTGGTTGTATAGTCTTAAACCAGACCTCAAGATAAAAGATAAAATGACTACACTTACATACTTGCCCTAGGGATAAATAGCAGTGATTGATACTTTAAATAGGCATTGGTCACCTGTTATGCTTTGTGTCTGGGTGTCCCCCAAAGCCTCATGCAGGCATGGGGCGGCTTCTAGAGTTTGTGATTGATCCATGGTCCAATGTTGGGATTGTGGATGTGAGTGCTACACCCGCCCTGGGGCAGGGAGCCTGCATACAATGTGAGGGAGGGAAAGAGGATGCTTGCCCCCCTCCCTTCTGCTCTTGTTGCTTTGCTGTTCCACTGCTATGTTGCCCTCTGAAACCTCTACAAACTGTGAGCTAAATAAACCTGTCCTTCCTTCATTCTGGGCGTCAGGTATTTTGTCCCAGCAACAAGAGCAAAGGAACCAAGACCCCACCTCAGGAGGGGAAGCCAGTAACGTGGGAAACAGGTACAACCGCACTTTGATTTGCTTCTGTTGCTGCTGTTACAAAAACAAAAAGGGGGAGATCTAGGAGACCAGATAATGAGGATCAAGCCCTAACTGACCTTTTCTGTGAGCACAGAGGAGAAAAACAGCAAGCCGTGCTCCTCTGGCAATGAACGTGTATGCACGCTGGCACGCTGCAAGTTCCAGGGAAGAGTCCACACGGCTGAGATCCAGCTGTTTACCTGGGCACCTACTATGGATGAGAGGAGGCAGGCTCACCTTCTACGACCCTAGTGGCTGGCTCCTGTGTCTAAGGAAATGAAAGCCAATGCTTGGAGCTCTTTGAGGCAGAGGCCTGGGCCGCCTTGTCTGTCATCCTCACGGGCCCCCAGTCATACATAATTATGTTTATAAAAGAGAGAACCCAGGAGTAAATTCACTTTCTGAAGGTGCCAAAGACTAGTCTCAAGGTCTTGCTGATTTCTGATAGAAATTCAAATGAAAAATTTAATTACATTAACCCCTCATTAATTCCATACCTTCACCCCAATAGAATCTGAAACTAAATAAACAAGTGTTTGTGATACTGAGTATGACATCACAAGGCCTATGAACCAAACAGCCTTTAAGGCCTTGATTAATTTGTTCTAAATTTGGACACAATTCTCAACATCTTGGGTATTCACTTAGCTGGCAGGTGAGGTAGTACAGAACTACCCCCATGGGCCAGGCACACGTGCGTGTGCACACACACACACACACACACACACACACACACGGCACACGTGGACACATAAATGCACTTTAACATTCTGGTCACGTACCTCAGGCAGCTCTGAGGGTCCCTATCACATCTGTGGAGTTCATCAAAAACTTATATTAACACCAACATGCTCTTTCTACAGACTAGTTAAAAGTAAATTACATATTTTAAATAATAGTTGTCCCACTTTTGCATCATGTGGAGCTTGTCTAACACAACCTTACCTAGAAAATTCACTTATACAATTTGTTCTCCTAGAAATGCTTTAAAATTCAAGTGCTATTATATTTCAAATTACAGCGCAAGAGATAAACTGTGCTCTATTTATAATCAATGTAAATTTTATAATAATGTTTTCTCTATTTTGGGGGGGCCAGGGGATTGGGGATTGAACTCAGGATCTAACACTTGTCAGGTGGGTGCTGTGCCACTGAGCTATATTCCCTGACCTCTTATATTAACGTTACTAACAAAGTAACACTATTTTTTTCACCTATTAAAGAAAAAAATTATTCCTGATTTGGTCCTGGGATGTCATATACAGGGCTCAGTAACTTAAATGCTGACATTTTAAAAGGCATGAAAGAAAAGAAAAAAAGAGAGAAGAAATCTCACACATAAGTGCCACTGCTCTGCTGGTACATGATTAGGCCACAATTTTTATTTTTTGTATTCTTTGTAGGTAACTTATAGATAGGAAATCAAGTTGTGAAAATGCATTTAATAAACACACAGTTGTTCATTTATCCCCAATGATTCTCAATGAAAATTAAAGAAATAACTGGTCTCCCAACCCCTCAATCTCCTTATTTGGTTAAAATGCTAGAGCCATAATTAGTCAAATGGAAACAAACCATTTAAGATCGTTCAGTAAACACAGTGTGCACAATATCCTGTACATGATGGCTGTTAAGATGATTTCTTGCCTCTCCTGACTTACGTAAAACGCTGACTATTCTCTCTTCCAATAAAAAAAGGCATTGAAGTTATGTTAAACTTTCTGTGAATGCTGAGGAGGAAAAACTACATATACTCTGTGTCAATTCCATTACCCTTGATATTGCAGACTTACTGGATTCCCTCTAGGGCAGAAAGGACTATGCTCTCGTCCTCTCTTTTCTGCCAGCTGATTTAAATATTCTGCCATTCTCTCTTTTCTTTTTCTTTTCATCCAAACACGAATTTCTCTCCTCTCCTTCTCAGTTCTTTGTGAACATCTGCCAGAAGAATGCGGAATCCTGAAAAATTTAACATTTAAGGCATTATTTGCCTTTAAATTTGTGTGCAGATGAGAAGTATCATGACTAATAAAACTATGCATTGGAAAGATTGTGTTGTGTATGAGGCGGCAGTATACACTTACAGTCCAGTCAGCTTGCTCCAATCTGTTCCCTAAACTCCCAAGGAAATGGTCTCAGAAGGGTACTGACAACTTCTCTAACATTTGCTTTAAATTCTTTCCCTCTTTAAACTCTCTTACCTTATGTCTTACCCTTTTTTCGTTAATTCTCAAAACACTACATAGCCTCATACATTAGTTCCCTTCTCTGTTCATGATTCTGGTATTAATACGGTCTGTTTTGAACTTGCTTATTTATGATCTAATTCCTAGACTATCTCAATCACTTCGAAAACTTATTCCAGAGGTGACTTCTGAGCTGCCTCGCATCTACTTCCACCTTCAGGCCCATGTCGCACTTCCCACTGACTGGCTGAGATAATGACTACACTGGGCAGGGATGCTATGACTGGCCTATTTCTGCAAACTCTGTGGATGACACAGACTTGAGGCCTTGTCATCAACCTGGATGAAATGTTCTTAGAACTATGTTACATTTTGAGATCCTCTCTCCCTAACTCTTTCCTTCTCTTTTCTCATAGCCATGTGCCCAAGAAATCTCTCGTAGATCAATCCCATCTTGGCTTCTGCTTCTCAGGGGTTCTAAACTAATGCAAGTGGTACTACTAGGGACCTTAAAAAATGGGTGCTAGGAAATGGGCACTGGGGGCAGATGTATCACCCAGTGTGTGAAGAAGATACCATGTGAGATAGGTGTGGGTCACAGAGACACATAAGGTGCTGTGCTCTGAACATTACCTTTCCTTCTCAAGAGTCTAGGTCGTAGAACATGCCAGGCACTACCCCCAATAAAACCAACAAGAATGTAGTATGTTTGCCTGGTGGGCCTTTCACCTGGGTCATCACAGCTTGCTACTAGAAGTTAGCTGTAGCTTCTGACTGGGAAAGGATTCTGGGAAGCCCATGGCTACTTCCCCTTGGAACTTTGCTGATTTTGCTTTGATCCCTTTTGCTAGGATAAATTATAGCTATACACATGACTACAGTACATGCTAAATTTTGTGAACCACCCTAGCAAAATGCTGCCCCTGGCAGTTATCTTGGGGATCTCTCAGCACGAAGTCAGACCCACGTCGGCACTGCGTTCTGATAGTGGCCCCCACCTTGTATGGCTCCCTCTCTTTTCCTTTACAGGCATTTCTCCAAATCAAGCTCTTGTTCATCTAAATCCCATCTTGGCATCAGTTTCTCAGAACACTTCAAGGTGATGTATTACTAGCTGAATAGTCTCCTGGTACCTTGTATCTTAAACGACATTCTTCAACTTGCTAAAGAAATCACCATCAATTTAGTCATCCAAAAAAATTTGTCACTCTCACCTTTTGACAGACTCCAGCATTTTCTCGGCCCTGTGCCCTGCACTCTCCACTCTGAGCACCTCATCTCTGACTCAGAAGTCAAGCCTTTTAACTGGCTCCCGACTGAGGCTGAGACCCTTTGCTGACTCCCCTGCTGCCTCCCAATGAGGTGAACTCAGCAAGTGCCTCTGGTCTCCATGCTGGCTTGCCCTACTCTCCCTTCCACGCACAAACTCTAGCCACATCTAACTCCTGTTCTCATCATCACCCTAACTTTGCATAAGACATTCTATCTGCCTGAAATACCCTTCTCTCCAGTTATCAGTCATTAACAGACTAGAACGTCTATTGATCATTTGAGATACACATCAAATTTCTGAACTGGTAAAGCTGTTTTGTCTGACTTTCTTCCCATATCACACTCATATAACTTGGTCTTAACAGTTTTTTCTCCATTTTTTTCTAATTCTTGACATTTCATAGACTACTGGTGAAATATTTATAACATGATCATTAACTTCAAGAAAAAAAAAACAACTGGGAGTTCACTAAGTGCACTAGTTTTATAAAATTTGGATTTTCATGGTCTTAATACAAGGTCATAAATACAGCTGATTAATTCCACTAATTAAACAGCAATATTCTTTCATCTTTTTTTGATGCACTATTTTCAGGTAATACCCCCAGGACTTTAATTATAGTACAGTACTTTTTCATTGAGGCAGTAAATAGAATTTAACTAGGAAATAGATAAATCCCTTAAGTTGAGTGTATTAGTAAACTAAGGGGTAGATAAATTTTTAGGAAAGCACACATAGAAGAGTCAGTCTGCATTCTATTCAGGAAGAGTTGTAAGGAGACACATTTTAATGTAACAGTCCATAGGAAGGCTATTTCAAATATATCCTATGGGTTAAATTTATAATACAGTACCAGGAGCTAAAATATTCATTAGTTCTAATAAGCAACAGGATTAACTGTATGTTGTACTTCCAGGGTGATGAGACCCAGGGGAAGCTCACAGGTACGAGCTAAATAAGGCAGCCATATATTGTTGGACAAACTTCACATTTGTTTCATAAAAATTACACCAAAATATGGTGAATTTTGAACATTCTTGAACTAGAAACATGTTAAGTGGGTTGAAAATGAATGATTTAGTAGTTACAGGTACAGCTCAGTGGTGGGGCACGTGCTTAGTATTCCATCCTCAGCACCCCAAAACAAAATCAAATAATGAAATGAAATGTCTTCAATGATTACCTGGAGATACTACTAGCTTGTTGTTCCGTTAAGCCAAGTTCTTTACTGGAAACACCATGGTTAGTTATGAGGTCATCAACAATGTCTGCAATGTCAGTCAGTCCGGTGATCTGGAGAAGATCTCCTGAAACACTTCCGTTACAAATGTTATTTGAGAATTGTGAGTCACCATCCACAATTTAATTACATTAAGCAAAAATGAACATGTAAAACTAGGCCTTTAAGACCATACATTTGAAAATGGTAAACATATATCTACTCTCCTTTTTCTGTAATTCTGTTATCTCTGAGGAAAAGCATACTCATCAATAATTAATTTCATAGGTGCTTTAAAAAAAACTTTAGGCCCATAAGACCTATGAGAGTCTTGCCTGCTAAAATTTAATGAATATTTAGTAAAATAAAATGTAGCAAATATAGTCTATAGCTCTGTAATTATCTATGTTACAACAGCAAGGGATATAACATCAATGTATTTTAGTTTATTAAAATACTGCATTCCCAGTAGAATGGTTTTATACATATTTTTTAAACCAAAAATTATATATAATCTAAAAGTTCACATTCATAATGACAATCTCCAGAATACATATTTATGTCTAACTTTAAGTAAGGTAATGAGTTAATTCTTAAAATATCTACCTCTCAAATAATTCATCACTGTTCTTCATACCTTAAAAAAAGGAACATCATTATTAATAAAAATTTAGGACAGTGTTTTAACTTTCAATTATTAATCAAATTTAGAAATTATATAATCAGAAATTGAAATATTCATAAAACCAAATTTAAAGATACACATGTACATCATATTTTGCCTCCTCTTAAACACAGTTCAGTAGTAAATATCCATTTTGAGATTATATTTCTACCCTGTATACTCTTATAGATTATATTTCAGGAGTACAACACTTCTCTGCTTAGAAGACAGTGTTACAGCTTATGTCTAGATGTTCCCCCATGGCCTCATGTGGTCACAGGTAGGGCTTTACAAAAATGGCTGGATCTAGGTCATGTGAATGTAGATTAGGGGTGTGACACTGGGATCAAGAGCATGCGGTACTGGATTAGTCTACTAATTTGTTTACCATAGTTTGGGGTGTGGATTATGGAAGCCCCACTCTGGGTACGGGTGGCACCATCCAAAAGGGTTTTTTTTGTTCTTTTTTTTGTTTTGTTTTGTTTGGTCTTTTTGAAACAGGGTCTCGCTATGCAGTTCAGGCTGGCCTTGAGCTCACTTTGTAGTCCAGGCTGGTCTTGAACTCTCAACGATCCTCCTGCCTCAGCCTCCCAAATGCTGAGATTACAGGTGTGTGCCATCATGCCCAGGTCCAAAAGGCTGGTGAGCCCAGATGGAATAGAAGGGAAAGGTGGGCTTGCTGCTGCTCAGTACTTGGGGCCTCCTCCCTGCTCTGTTATGGACTGTTTCTCCCTGCAATGCCATCTCCCACGTCGCCCTGCCTTGGAGCTGGCTTAGTACGGACTGAAACCTCCACAGACTGTGGGGTAACGTAGATCTTTCCTTCTTTAAATTGTGGGTGTTGGGTATTTTATCACAACTACAAAAGTAACTAAGAGAGAGAGTTTAGAGGATGGGAGTGCCATTTATTTAAAAACAAAACAAGTAAACTCTGGTGATCTGAAAATAATACATAGTGAAGAATACCTAATTTAAACTCAAGAAGCAATTTACTTGAAGAACAGGATCCAAAGAGTGATTTTAAAGCCTTGTCCAATATGAATTATGTACCTTTTAGGCAAAACAATAAAACTACATATATTTAACTCTGAAAGGTAAGGTGATATGTGGAAAGTGTTCTGAAATTGTATCTCAAAAAATTTAAGATTTTACTAAACTAAGATAAACTAAATCTGTTCCTAAGACATATATATCCATGTTTTTAATATGAAATAATTTTGCTTTCATAAGCATGTATTTTTCTATTTATTCACAAGGATTTTTATCTTTGTCCTTAGAGTGTGAGAATGTGTGAGTTCTTATCAGCAATTAAATTTAACTAGGAGGGAAATACTTCACATAAATCTAAGATATACCAACTATAATAATATAACTTGAAGCTTTTGGCTAAGGAGAAAAAGGCACTTCTCCTAAATGAGGATCCAGTAAGAAGACACTTTGAATGCCCCTGCTGGACTACTCATGAAGGCAGCTTGAAGGATTCCCTTCTAATGCCGTCTGCACTAGTGAGCAAGGTGGGTGAGATTAATCACAGACATGATTGCTCAGGTTAAAGGCTGAAGTTTTAGTCACCAAATGCAGGTGAGCAACAAGTTGCTCTTCCTTCTGCTGTTAGGGACCCATAACCACAGGGCCATGGCCACAGTATGTACGAACCTGGACAAACCTTCGTACATCTAGCCAGGTGTTAATACTTTTCAATCACTACAGCTAAAAGAGAACATCTTTTTGCAGTGCTCTAGTAACAAGCGCAGTTTAAATGAACAACTTCATGTTAAAGATAAATTGTCTTATGTATTATTGTTTGTTTGTTTTTGTCTTTTTGAGACAGGGTCTCGCTATACAGTTCAGGCTGGCCTTGAGCTCACTTTATAGCCCAGCCTGGTCTCAAACTCCCAGTGATCCTTCTGCCTCAGCCTTGAGCACTGGGAGTACAAGTGTGCGCCACCACACCAGCATCTTTTTTTCTGAGACAAAGTCTCATTATGTAGCTCAGGCTAGCTTTAAACTCACTATGTGGCCCAAACTGGCTTTGAACTCTGCAATCCTCCTGCCTCAGCCTCGTGAGTGCTAGGATTACAAGTGTGTGCCACCACACCCAGCCATATTATCGTTAAGAAAAGCCTCTAGCTGAATTTGTATTTCCAGCACTCAGGAGGCTGAGGCAGGAGGACTGCTGTGAGTTTGAGGGCAGCCTGAATTACATAGTGCAACCCTATCTAGAAAAAAAAGAAACAAAAGCCTTAAGTACTGAAAAAAAAGACAACGATGAGTACAGATTAATAAAAAAAAGTGATTAGTAAGAAATAGTGTTCTTGTATCAAACTGCAGTAGATGTTATATCAAATACTTTTAAAAGTAGTTACATGGGGAGAGTCATTATTTCATTTTCAAACCACTTTTAGAAAGAACTCTTCTTTTATGACTGCCTATACAGATGTTTTATAAAGTATAATTGATCAATTTTATTTCTTGATATCTCTGATTCCCTACCTGTAATTCTAAACATCGACAGCCTGGCTATTTGCTTCACATATCAGCAGAGCTCTGAATATATTGTGGTTGCTAGCAAAAATTAAATATATCCTCAGTGAATAAATTATTTGCCACTAAGAATACTCAGAGAAATTCGCTAAAAAATGGAGCTTAATTGCAAAAGAGGAAAATCTAAGCTATTTTTGATCATTAAAGCAAAAATACATTTTTCTAAATTGCCAATTTTGAGAAAACACCACTAGATTATCTAAATATCTTCACTTTATAAAAAATATGATTTCTTTGAAGTTTGTACTCATACATTAACTCATAAAGGAAAATATTTTATCTACTTTTATATGGCTAACAAGGAAAATACCCTATTATTCATATAACAAATCTGTATTCATTAGTGCTAAGGAATGCTACTTTTAATTGCTGCTTTCCAAAGCAACCTAAGTTTCAATATTCTTAACTAGAAACAGGGATAACACCTGCATCTTCTTTATAAGGCACGATGAAATGGGTCTACACAAAACAGTGGTGTCTCATATTTTGTCTTCAAGTTAGAATTCAAAGGTCTGATTGGCAGGGTTTGAATGTTTTAATTTTTGAGAAAATCAAACATAGTAATTCCAGTTGCTATATGTTTCGCACTAATATGTTACACAGATATATAATGCATGGTTGAAGTATAGTTTATAACTTCCCCTCCTCTGAAATATTACAAAATGACTCCATAAATCCTTCATTAGTATATTCCCAGGAGATACAGTTCAGTAAAATAATAAAGGAAAATAAGAATGTATATATGTGAAAAAAACCTGAAAAACAATACCAGGGGAAGTAATAGTCTGGTCACTGGAAAGACTGACAGCTGAGTCAGCAGAAGGGAACACACAGGTTTTCTGACTAGAATGATTTTCTGTCACTGAAAATCCAGCTTTTGAAGTCTTTTCTTTGTCAGTTTGATCTTCCTCCTCCACATGAGTCAGGAGATGCACTAATCCAGAACATACAATACAATGGAAAGAAAATAGTGAAAAACAGTCACAGAAAAAACTGTAACAACTGTTAATATTTCCATGCGACAAAACAGACATATTAGAAGTTTGCAACTATGCTGGGCCATTGGTGGTGCATGCTTATAATTCCAGCACATGGGAGGCTGAGGTGAGAAGATCCAGGCAAGTTAGAGGCCAGCCTGGGCTACATGGTGAGTTCAAGTCCAGCCTGCACTACATAGGGAGCACCCATCTCAAAAACCCCCCAAAATAATAATAATAATAATTTTAAAAAAGAACAAAAGGAGTTTGCAACATATTTTTTCTGATAGTGTTCTACAGTATAATAAACTAATTTGTTCTGAAATTTAAAATAAAAACTCTCATAGTACCAAAAAAAAAAAAAAAAGAAAAAGAAAAACAACTTTTAAGAAAGCATAAGCCAGGCATGGTGGCGCACACCTGTAATCCAGGCACTTGGGAGGCTGAGGCAGAAGGATCGCTGAGAGTTTGAGGCCAGCCTGGGCTACAAAGTGAGTTCGAGGCCAGCCTGAACTGCACAGTGAACCCCTGTCTCAAAAAGACAGAAAAAAAAAAAAAGAAGTATAGAAACAATAATGCCAAAAAAAAGCCAATAATATAAGAACAGGACAGGAACAGACAGATATGTAAAGGAAAGAATTTCTAGACAGTAAAAATGTAGTCACAAAATTTTAAATCATAATGAATAGACAGCAAAGAAGACATAGCAGCAAAAAACAAAAAACAAAAACAATCAGTAAATTATCTGAAGAAATTACCATGAGCAGTAATTATTACAGACTGTTATAAGAAATAAGAGCGAGCAGGCCCAGCATACCTCAAATAGTGCTTTTAGAGTGGGGCAGAGGCAATACTCCAAAAGGTAATGCATGAAAATTCCCAACGTTAAAATTTCACACTGAACAATGGTTTTTGCTTCAATAGAAGATAAATGAAAAGAAATACACACCTAGACACACTGTATCTAAGAAGCAAAATGAAAGAAAATTGTAAGCAAAAATAAAAGAACAGCAGTTAGACCACAGCACACAGGCAGTGTAACCTGTATATTAAGAGTGATTAGAGGTGTCGTAGGTAATGGAAAAATATCTTTAAAATTCTAAAGGAAATTCTAGACTTAGAAACCTAGAATTCTGTAGTCTATAAGCTACCACTAAAAAATTATAGTGAAATCAAAGCTATTTGCAGACGGGGAGAGCTGACCACTCTCAGACGTAGGTGAAGAACTTAAAATGGAAAGGAGGATGAATATCAACCCTTAAAGTGAATGCATAAGAAGCAACTGTTGGTAAAGCAGAAAACAGAAAATGCTTGACAGAAGTCAGTATGAGCAAAGCAACTGATAAACATGTTGATAAATCCAATTTAAGTACTTACTCAATAAAAAGTAAGGGAGAGTAAATTAGAGGGCCAAAAATGGGCAGATCTAATATATTTTTTTAAAAACCAGTAGCAGAGAAAATAAAGAGAATTTAAATACAGGTTAAGGTCCTTATTGGGAAGTAGATGGATATATTCACCTTAATTTTTTTGTTTGTTTTTATTTTGTTTTTGAGACAGGATCTTGGTCTATGGTTCAGGCTGGCCTAAAACTCCTATGTACCTTGGGATGGCCTAAGCCTCCTGACTGACTTTTCTACCTTAAATTTTAACTCAGCTATGAATACTGGAAATTTAAGAATAACCTCTAAAAATTAAATGTGTAATTTCTGAATTAACAAAGAAGAGGACAATGTAGAAAATGCAATCCAATAAAAGGCCAAAACTAGGGAAAACAATAAAGAAAAAAAGGGCAACAAGCATAAAATCCCTCAGAAGTGAGTACAAATATGGCAGGAAACATGAGAAATGAACACTGATTATACTTGACAGTTCAAAAAACAGACTAATTATTTTAAGAACATCAATTGTCTACACACATACACACACATAACCAACAGAAAGTGCTTATTTACAAAAATTATTTCCATGTATCAGGCCTCGCAGGAATTTTTCTGAGGTACTAGGAATTGAACCCAGTGGTACTACGCCACTTAACTACATCCACGGTCCTTTTTACTTTTTATTTTGAGACAGGATCTCCCTAAGTTGTCCAGGTGAGGCTCCTGCTTCAGCCTCCCAAGGCTGGGATTACAAGTGTGTGTCACCATATCCAGCTCACAAGGGAAATGTTAACAGATAGCTAAAAACTAATAGCATCATACACCTCATCTAATCAGAAGGAAAATGGAAATCGATCGTGAAAAACTCGGCCCAAATCCACTTAATAAAATTATATAGACCTAAACACACCAAAAGACATGTCAGCATCCTTAGCTAGGTCCATGCAGGGCAGCGTTGAACCTCGAATGCATATAGTTAATAAGAAAAAATGGAGTTAGGAAAAAGCCAACAGCTAACCTTTCCAAAATGGAAGAAATAACAAAGGGAAAAATTAAAAATGCAAGTACTATACAAACAACTACAAATACAGGAGACTATGAAAACATAACTACTCTAATTTCAGTACTGTAATAAAAACGAAGCAGCCCATCACTGCCTGGTTGTTTAATCAGAACCTTAAATACCAGCGACCTTACCATAACGGTCTGTAGTCTTTACATTCTGTAGTCAGTGGCTTGGAACTCAGAAACACATCTAGGTCACTCTGCGCAATTCTGGCAAAAAAGCCAGAAGGCTCGATCCCAGCCTCTCTCCCCACTTAAAGAACCCCACAAAACAAACACGCAAAAACAGCAAACTTAACCCAGAAACAGGCTGATCGCTTCAGCTCCCCTATGAAAATGATTTCTAGTGCTGGCACTCCAAAAGACAATGCTTATTCTTTCAGGTTCAGCAAAGCCAAGCTTTAGCGCCATAACCCCACAAACCTTCTTCAGAAATGCTGATAGCTTTTGAAGCTAATGATTTTTCAAATTCTGGGCCAGAAGACAATTCAATGTGATCCACCTCTCCAACCTGTTTTTCAAAAGAAGAAAGACACAACAAAACAACTTCTTTAAATTTTATATTTGGATAATTTTAAAATACCATAGACTATTTTATGTAAATTTTAAAGATTTACATTAATGGAATAAATAAATGAAATGGGATTAAATCCAACATGAGCTAAATGTTAGGGACTGATAAGAGGAGAACATTATTTTTACTGCCCCCTTGCCCTTTTGAAACAGGGTCTCGCTATAGTCCTGGCTGGCCTTGAACTCACTATGTAGCCCAGGCTGGCCCCAAACTTACAGTGATCTTCCTGTCTCAGCCTCCCAAAAAGCTGAGATTATAGGCATGCACCACCATAACTGGCCTGGTCTCTTAATCTTTTAAGAGACTTTAGAAGTAGTATTATGTAATATGAAAGAAACCTTAATTACCATCCAGACAAAACCTTTTATTTCCAGATAAGGGAATGAGGACCAGAGAGATCTAGTGACTTTCTTAGTGACAGAATATAGATTTCAACCCAGGTCCTCTAGGCTGCTGGTCAGTGCTTGTTCACAGAGTTCCTCTGCCCCCAGGCCTATAAGTTCTTTTTAACTATGCAAGTCAAAATGTTTGTGTTGATGTACACATAACGGGGGAGCTCATTCTAACAAAAAGACCAAATCTGTCATTTTAATTAAAGCTATTTCCTTCAAATGGTCATCCTGGAAGACTAAATACTTTCAGACTCCGAGCAAATGTCTTTAAAATTCTTTGAGGGCTGGGGATATAGCTCAGTGGAATAAGCGCTTGCCTAGCAAGCGCAGGGTCCTGAGTTCAATCCCCAGTACCGCAAAAAAAAAAAAAAAAAAAAAAAAAAAATTAAAATTCTTTGAAACTGTCTACAAGCTTGGCTAAAATTATTAATAACTGTTCTAGGGGCAAATCTTTAATATATAAATTGATTTTATCACTGCCAGAATAATAAAAACAACTAAAAGGAATTAAACTGTTATATACATTTAGTATACCAGCTCTTCACAATGAACATAGTCATTATGTTCTGCAAACATGTACACTACAAATAAAACATTAAAAATAAAAACAAAAATTTATCTCATGTGCTTAAGACTCAAAAAACCTCTAAAACAAACAAATAAGCAAAACAACAAACAACCTAGCAAACACAACCGTTGAGCAAAGGCAACCCATTAAACACATTTTTCAAAGACCTGCTATGTGCAGCAAGACAGTCTACCTCCTCACATAAGAGGCCTGGGCTAAGGAAGGCCCTGTCAGAATGTGCACATGTTTCTAGAATGCCAGGCTACCTCTGCCTTCCTCCAGCACCGATTCAGGAGAGCCAACATGAATATTCTAAAAGGTGGCCCTGGTTGGCCAGGACACGCACAACTGTCAAACAATCGTGGAACCAACCAAGTCTGCTGAAGGTCCACCTTGACGCCCACCCCTGGGCCAGCTTCCTCCCAAGCCTCATTGCAGCCTGTCCCTTCTCAAGCCTCACTGCTGGGTTCTCATGCTGAAAGGCAGTGCTTCTCCCCTTTGCCTTTCATTTCTCACACCACGTGCCCTCCCCATCGCGGTCTGCGCTTCCTCATGGCTGCACCTCCAGTCTGGATCTAGCTCCCCAGCTCCAGAAACATGTGTCTAATTTCCCAGCACCTCAGGGTCAACGTGTCCCTGACTGAAATGACAGTGCCTCCTGCCCCTAGCACAGGCCCTCACCAACACACCTCTTCCTCTTTTTCAGTTTGAAACTAGTTCTGCCATTCTCCCAGACTGGAATCTGAACTCTGCCAATATTCACTCTTCCACAGCCTGTCCATCTCTAATGCTGTTACAGTTTCTCTCCATTGCTACAGCTAAAAGTTCATGTATATTGTCATTTCTGTGCTGGGGGCTAGGTATTTAGGATCCTGAATACCTATCTGTGGACTTCCTTCCACAGCTAGCAGCATAAGCACCACTGATAATGCTTATTAATAGTACACATTTCTGGGCTCTACCTCAGACCTAACTAAATACAATCTCAGGGAAATGGAGCCCAAGCACTTACATTTCTGACAAGTTTCCAAGATGAGCAGCCAGTATGAAACCAGGAGACCCCACAGCAATCCCTACCCCCAGGCTTATCCCCTTCCACTGTGCCCTTAGCCAGCTGCCGGCATGTCTGATTGTATCATGTTACTGCTTAAAATCCTTCCAATTTTCAGAATTTTGCCTGCTTATAGAATGAAGCCCTACTGGCTGGCATGGCACATAGTGCTTTGTTCCCTTATCTTGTTGGTATACATGTCTATCTTCTTTTAGCAGGCGCTAAATTCCCAAACAGCTACCTGGCTCAGGGCCTAGCATATGTGTAGTAGATGCGCATGAATGTCTGTTAAAGGAATGAATGATTGATTCATGTACTCTTGTGAGAGTGAGCAAGGCAAGATCAAGATCAGATGTGGGTAAAGGTAAAGTATCTGTCTAGATACACTTTCACCACTACCTGGACAGCAATTTCAAAAGAGGTTCTTTGAAGTAAGGTGCTCCAAGGAATACCCCAATGTCCAACACTCACACGCACATGACAGTTCTGAGTTTGCGTTAAAAAACAACCACCAAGAAAACAGGGTAATATCATTATTTAATAGTGGTCTGCCTTATATTTTTTCAATGTAGTTTCACATATGATTAACCCTCAGGTTTTCCTGTTTTTTTCTGTTTGTTTGTTTCTCAGTACTAGGGTATGAAACCAGTTTCTTGTGCATAAGAGCAAGTACTCCACCACTAAGCTACACCACCAGCCTTTCAAATTTTAAAATTTTTTTTATTTTTTTGAGACAGGATCTTGTAAAATTTCCCAGGGCATCCCTAACCTCATTATCGTCCTGCCTTAGCCTAGTTCTTCCTTTTTCTTTTCTTTTTTTTTGGTGGTACTGAGGGTCAAACCCAGGCGTCATGCATGCCAGCCAAGTGCTCTACCGTTGAGCCACATACCTCTGCCCTCTCCTTCACTTTTTAATGTGATAAATGTGAGGATAAAATAAACATATCACTTCACCCCAGTAAGTATGGACAGTCTCAGAAGATCAAAGACAGCAGATACTGGGGATGTGGAAAACAGTGGGACTGTAAATTAATACAACATTATAAAAAAACAGAATGGGTTTTCTGAGCACTAAGGATGCTCAAAACATTGAAAACAGAACTAACATATGACCCAGCAATCCCAGCAGATATAAAATCCGGGTGATTAAATGACAGCTGAGTTCTTATGTTCACTGGGGCACTATTTATAATAGCCACAAAATGGCAATAGCTTATGCCTCTTTCAGCAGGAAAGTAGATTTTTAAATGTACATTTACCTAATGGAATTGTATTCAGCCATAAAAAGAATGCAGTCTGTCATTTGTAACAACATAGATGCAACTGGATTGGTTATATAAAGTGAAATCATCTAGGCACAAAAAGACCAGCCCCACATGATCTCCCTCATCTGTAGGCTCTAAGAGTTGCTCTCCTAGAAGCTGAGGATGGAGTGGAGGCTACCGGAGGTCAAGGAGAGTTGGCTGTGGGGGTGAGACAGATTGATCAAGGGTACGTAATAACAGTCGGATAGAAGGAAGAGGTTTGGTGGGCTGCTACTGCATACCACGGTGACTACCAATAGGGCGGGAGGTAGCTCAGCAGCACAGCGCCTGCCTGGCAAATGCAAGGCTGAGAGTTTAATGCCTGGTACAAAAAACCAAAAAAATCCACAGTGACTACCTATAATAACAATGTATTACGTCTTTGAAAAAGCTAGACAAAATGGCTTTGTCTTCACCATAAAAAAATGAAAAGCATTTATGAAGATAAATATGCTTAACCTGATTTAAGTATAAGATGGTATCACATTAATATGTATAATTTTTATAAACCTATTATACATACATAAAAAAAATTGATATGTTAGCTACCTGGCTTATTTTTCAGTCAAAAATGGAATTCTAGTCAGGCGTGGTGGCACATGCCTATAATCTCAGCACTCTGCAGGCTGAGGTAGGAGGATTGCTGCAAGTTTGAGACAAGCCTGGGATATATAGTGAGTTTAAGACCAACTTGAATTACAGTGAGACCTTGTCTTAAAAAAAAAAAACCAAAATCAAAACCCAAACAAACAAAACAACAAATTCTAGGCTGGGGATGTAACTCAGTGGTACAGTATTTGCCCAGCATGCACTAAAACCATCTCTGAGCCAAGATAAAAATCTTCCCCTGCAGATTAACTTGCATTAGTCAATATTAGGTTTCAACATATTTAATATATTTTTCTTATTTGTTCCTTATTTACATAAAATTTTCTTCCTTTAAAAAAAAAAAGGAATAGAACCACACACAGTGGCATACACCTATAGTCTCAGTTACTCAGGAGGCTGAGACAGGAGGAATACCTGAGCCCAGAAATTCAAGAGCAGCCTAGAAAATATAGCAAGACAAAAATGGGGTATGGGGTCAGACACATATGTTTGGCAAAATAATTATTTTTTATACTTTTTTACTATTTTATCTAACTACTATTACATACAAACATTCATTCATTATGAAAACTTTTATTTTTGAGAAGAAGTCTTGCTAAGTAACTTGCCTCAAACTCATGCTCTTTCTGCCTCAGCCTCCTGAGTAGCTGGGAGATAGGCATTTGTGACTGCCCTTAGCTCAATTATGAATACTTCTGAAAGATATACAAAACATTTTAAGAAAGTGATTACTGGTTTTCTCATATCAAGTATTTTTTAAAAGCAGAAGAATTTCAAATATTAACACAGTGGTTTTTTTCCTTTCTTTCTTTCTTTTTTTTTTCAGACAAGGTTTCACTAGGTGATCAGGCTGGCCTGGAACTCACTACGTAGCAGAGGCTGGCCTCAGACTCAGGGTGATCCTCCTCCTTCAGCCACCTGAGTGCTGAGATTACAAGTGTTGCCCCATTTACCAGGCAAAGAACAGTATTTTTAAAGTTATAAAAATCTTTCAGAAGAAAATGATACCCAAGTACTAGCAGGGTTTCTTTAAAACCATATTCTGGTCTTATAATTTATACAACTATATTTCTTCCCTGCTAGGAAGCATGGGGCCATAGCTCTAAAAGCTTCTGGGAGTGGCTCTCATCTAGGGTTCATTTTGGCTCTCAGGGACAAGTGGCAATGTGGGGAAATACTTTTGATTGTTACAACTCCCGGGAGTGCTATGGCAGTGAATGAGGAAAGAACAGGGATGCTGCTAAGTACCCTACGTGTACGGGACAGTCTCCCATGACAAGGAATCACCCATCCTGGTGAAGTGGTTCAGTGGTAGCATGCTTCCCTAGTATGCGCGAGACTCTGGATTTGCTCCCCAGCACTGCCCCCCAAAATACATTATCTGGCCCACATGTTGATAAGACCGAGTTTCAGAAGCTCTAGCTGATATAAATCAAATTTTGTAGTTTCAAATGACCAAGGGACTAAAATTATGTAACATTATAAATCTAACAACCCAGGTACAAACAGCAAAACTGAGAATAAAGATAGAGTACCTTTTCACACTGCAGAGTTACCATTCCAGGTCTGGGGAAATTCCGCTCTATGCTTTCTGCAATGTTCTGCACTGCCAACAGCTGCTCGTCGATCCTCTGAAGCTCAGCAGTGAGAAGCTGCAGTCGGCGAGCTGTGGGGCTTAGTGCTGGGTGAGCTGCAGGCACATCCTGTAGCAGAGTCCTCAGCAGACAGCTTTCTGCAAAGTCAGACTCCGTGCTCTGTTGTTTGAATTGGAATCCTTGTTTAGGGAGATCTAAATATTAATAAAAAGCAAAATCAGAATTGATTATAACTAAGGAAGATGCAGATATAGGAGATATCATTTACATTACTTTCCAAACCAGTTTTAATTTACTGTATTCTGTCTTGGCTTCTAGACCTCTGTAATTTGTCTTTGTTGTTAAGGGTCCTTTCGGATAAGGACCCTTAATCAACCCTTAATCATATCAGTAACACAAAGCTTTATATACATCCAAGGCAGTTTGGTTCCTTCATATCCTGCTATGAACATACTTCATCACAAAGCAATTTTATTATTTATGACTTTGAAATTCTAATTGAAAACCAACACCACCACACCTAAAAGGCTGGTTCAGTGTTGGCCATTACCAGCCTTACGTGGGGGCTCAGGCAAACGTTAACTGTCCAAAGGCCAGTATCAAAGACAAGGAGTTTCCCTGCTCTTATTCTCGGAGATTCTTGTACTGAATTTGAGACATGCTCTTTCCTCAATGTACTCTCCTGCAGGTTGCCTGCTCAGCCTTGCCTCTATCCTTCCTCCCTGTGCCCAGCAGTATCTTCTGAGAGATAGCCCAGCTCACACCTCTGCTCACTCATCCCACTCCCCTCAGTGACCACTGATGCATAGAAAACAGCCATGGAGCACTCCTTCCGAGCACCAGCTGCTTATGAGCTGGACATCTAATGGGGTTGTCCCAGGAGCACATCAAACTAAACTCATCATTTCTGTTTTGCTTCCTCTTTCATGTTCCTCAGTAAAGAGCCATATCATTCACTCTATTTCCAAAGCCAGGGGCCTGGATCATGCAAGATTCCCCTCTTTCTCTCAGGTCCAAAGTGATACCAACTATTGATGGTTTGGCTTCCTAAACACCTCCATTCCTACCACCACTACTTAACTCGAACTTTAACAACACATTGAAGACCAGAAGTGGCAGCACATGCCTGTAATTCTATCACATGGGAGGCTGGGGCAGGGAGATCACCATAAATTCAAGGCCAGCTACAACCACTTAAGTAAGTTCAAGGTCAGCCTGACCTAAGAGCAAGACCCTCTCTCTCAATCTCTCAACCTCCCACCAAAACAACAGCTGGACAGCAAAGAGTAGGCCACTTATCTCCTATATAATCCAGCTTCCATATAGGCCCTTAGAGAATGTTTTTTTCTCCCAATACTGGGAACTGAACCCAGGGGTCAGTGGAGTACAGCACTAGCCCTTTTTATTTTGAGACAGGATCTCACTAAGTTGTTTAGGTTGGTCTTCAATGTGTTACCCTCCTACTTTAGCAACCTGAGTAGCTGGGAGTATAAGCGCTCATCACCATGTCCAGCTAGAAACAGCTCTTAAAACCATAAATTAGATATTCTTTTTCTGTCTAAAACCTTTTGATGTATCACCAATGGCTTCACCTTAGAAGTCTAAATGCCTTAATGTGATAGATAACAGCACACATCTTTCCTCTCCAAGGTTCCATCAAATCTCTGTGTCACTGTATAATCCCTCTCTATAAACCCAACAGTCCTTTATGATTCCTTTAATGGCCTCAACCCTCTCCCGATGTAGATGAAAGGCAGTGGTCCCTATGACTCTCCCCTGTATTGCCACTCTATACTGCCACTGTGTATTGCCATTGTTGCCCTTACCATTGAATCACCACCACCCTTTATTTATTTATTTTTAGACAGGATCTTGCTTCACAGTGTTGCCCAGGCTGACCTTGAAATGTGGTGATGCTCCTGCCTCAGTGTCCTAAGGGCTGGGATTACAGGCGGGACCAGCCACACCCAGCCTCACCCTTATCTGTCTTCCCCAGACAGGCCTGCCCCCAGGAGGACGGCTGACACACCTCCCTTCTTTACCCCCGCATCTGCTCTCTGACTCAGTGTTCACGGACTGCAAAGAAGGTCCAAGAAAGAGTGTGATACTTATTCTTCCTAACTTACAGAAGTTTTGTGAAGACCACCTTATGTGACAACTTGCTCTGAAAAGTGTGAATTAGTAAACAAAGGAAAACATCACCTGTTGCCTTTTAGCCCCAGTTTAAGGTGAGCCTTCCCATGAGAGAACGATGGTAATGCTGGCCATGGAGATCTTCTACACAATCTTCCTCTACCTATTTTAAACTTGGCTCTCATAGTACCTTACCATCTACCCTTCCTGTTTCTCAGTAACCGAAAGTGTTTCCCTTAATCACAGGAAAGGTTTAGCATGCAAACCATTTTTCAGGTTTCCCCTGCATTTACCAAATTTTAGGACCTATTTCTAACATGATAGGAACACAGGGAAGAACTAGGTCATGGCACACATCTTGCTGTTCACCTTTGTCCTGCTGTCTGTCTGCTGGTGCTGCTGAGGGAATCCCAGGCTCCTTCCCTTCTTCAATACCTATTCTCCAGCTTTTTCCTTCCAGGCAAGCTGCAGCCACTTTTGCAGGTTTAAAAAACAAATCCACAGTGGAATTGGCAGATTCTATCAACAATAAGAAAGACATACAAAGATTGACACCAAACTCCTAAATAAGGTAATTAATGATTTAAAGAACATTTCTGAATGTGAACATCAGCATCCAAAAGTGCAGGGGGTTTGTAGAAGAACTAAGAGGTTTGAGTAGAGAAAGCAGTGCTATACTAAACACTTTTTCAAAATGTATTTTACTTAAAAAGTAGCAAGAAATTACCTTCACTCTTAAAATTGTGTGAAAGAACTGCATTAGTGACTGATGCTGCCATGTAATGTAGCTCTGCAGATGATGGGGCATCTAGGTGACTGCTCTCATTTTCTGGCTCTTCTCTGACAGGCAGGTCCTGCAGATCACCAGCTTCAATGTCAACCACATTTATGTAAGTGTGTCCCACCTGAGTAAAACACATCACAATCATAATTTTTACTTTAGATGGCCACTCTGCTATAAAAAGTTTTAATTATTTTTATTAGTAATAAGCAAGAATAGCTTGTATGTGCCTAACTTAGAGAAAGCTGCAAGAAGTATGTATTACTGGCTTAGTTTATAATATTTTGGGGCATAATAAATTAATTTTTTACCTTTCCTATAAAGGTACATACATGAGATCTTTAGCATCATTTCACCCATACAACATATATAGTTGAATATCACACCTGGATGACCATAATATATTTTAGCAAAAAGTTATTACTCAGACTTTTAAATACACAAACCACATTTGCTACCATATGAGGTGCTGAAGGTGATAAGGGTTTCTCTGGTATTTCAGTGGAAACTCTGACATTTAGATATACATCTGGTACCAACAGCTGAGGGTCATTCAAAGGTTCAGGTTCTGAAAATTAAGAAGAAAAATCAGCAATATAGCCTGCCTGGCAAGTGTCAGGTTGAGTTCAATTCCTGGTCCAAAAAAAAAAAAAAAAAAAAAAAAATCAGGAATCTAACAAATATCCATAAATAGCTCTAAATCATTAATTTTATAAGAACAAGTTAGCAACAAACATAAAATGTATATTTCCTGAAATTCTAAATAGAAGCTTCATGGGTATAAAGAAAGCAAATTTTTTTTTTTGTTTAAGGGAAATTTACTCTAGAGTCATATTAAATGAAGACTGAATATTGTATTTCTTACATGAATGATTTGCAAGAACAATAATGTACTAAAATTATGCTGAAGGTCAAATGTGGTAGTGCACGCCTGTAATCACAGCTGGGAGGCTGAGGCGGAGACTAGGCAGGAGGATCACCATGAGTGGGAGGCCAGGCTGGGTGACACAAGCAGCTCCAAGGCCAGCCTGCACTACACATGGACTCCGCCTCAACAACAAAGAATTATGTCGAGAAAATGCTATAATTTCCTATTTTCATTTGAGATATATTAAGTCATGTTTGTTTTATTTTGAAGATTTTCACTTAGCTTAGATTTTAGGAAATAAACCTACAAATACATTTTTTAAAACTTTCAACAGTTGTCATTTATTTTTTTTGTTTGAGAGCTATAATTCATATTCTTTAAATGGGTATCATTCAGTGGCTTTTAGCACGGTGATGGCCCACAGCTAAATTTCACCACTTAAAATGTCTCACATCTGACTTCACAAATTATTTGCTTATTATTCCAAGTAAAGCTGAGGCTGCCACAGTACAGGTCCGCAGACAGTGTTCTTCTGTTCCTTTTGTTCCATGACTCTCACCTTATTTTCTAGCATTTCAGTTCCAATAAAGCATTATTTTCAAATTTCATGTGTAAATTATAACTCATTATCATGAGTGCTGGAAACTCAATTATAACAACTCAATAGTTGTTCTACCAAGGCTTGAATTGAAATTATAGGTTAACCAAAAAACTAGAAAAAAAAATGCTGAAAATATTTGTCTTTCATCTCTACTATGTCAGAGAAATGGTGTAGCAGCCATTTTTAGTCTTTATTTAAACTGAGGATTGTACTCCCACTTTGGCATCATGCAGATTTAACTTTTAATAAGTCAAACTGTTATCAAGGAAACAAAAAAAGAACTCACCAGAGACTGCAGAAATGATTTGTTGATTTTTATCACTTTCAGAGATAACTTCTTGAGAAGCAGCTTCCTTATCTTGTAAATTGGAAAATTTGAAGGGAAAAAAAAAAGAATTTCAAGAACACTGGAAAAAATATATGAATGCAAATAGACATGTATGAAAGGTGGTAGAAAAACTGACAATTTAACAATTTAATTTTTACATAATATAATTCCAGATGTCACAGGCATTCACGTGGATAAATCTTAGTAAACACTGTCAACTTCAGAAGACTTACATACCAGCAAGGCAAAGGGGCCTATAGGGCTCTCTCAAAGACATCCTCAGGTAAGAACATTTAAAGAGTGTTTCTCAAATAAATATCATTTATATCAAAAACTCTTTTATTACATATATTGAACCTTGCTCAAGGAAAAAAAAACCCACAAAATAATGTCTTATAAAAAATTATTGGGTGGGCAAGGTAAAGAAGTTAGCTAACTCATAGTAACGACCAAAAAAAGGTCCTTATGCAGGAAGATACTGCTGAACCATTACTTATATTGTAGAAAAACCAGAAACTGTCTAATGAACTCAATATTAAGAAAATGGTTAAATATTTTATGGCACAGCTAGAAAAAGTAATATGCTTATGAAATACTTTTTTAGTGACACAAAGAAACGAGTAGAAGTCAAAGTGAGACAAAAAGTATGTAAAATACAGGTATCACTTGTCCTCCAAATCTTACCTACTCCTGAAAATATGCTGGGGCGGGTGGGTGGGTTTCTAGATACCAGGAAACATTAGTGCATTATTTCAAATCAGCAAAAATTGTGCCCAGCTCATCTAATTCTTCAAACATCAAGTAACTCTTAAACACCCTAGTAACAATACACCAAGGATTCTTATAAATTATAAAGCCTTTTAAATACCACTTCATAATTAACATTCCTTTTATTCGTTAGTATCCATGCACTATGCAATAATATTGAACACAGACATGAATTACCTTCAGTATTGCAGCAAACACGTACTGTGGTACAGATGCAATACAACGAAATAAGAGTATCTCAATACAGGTGGAAAAAATAACACTGGGACTCATGAGGTTAAACTTTCAGGGAAATGCTAGGGGAAGACTAGGCATCTGGATGATAAGAACTCGGACAGTTGGAGAAGACACTTCTCCTTTATATTACTTAACCTAACTATATAAAATACACTAACAACAGAGAGATAAAACAATCTCAAAATGTTATACTACGTGGTATGATTGTGGTTAATTTTCATCTTTACAATAGCTTGCTATGTTATCTAAAATGTCTAAAGTGGTCATCTACTTTAAAAATAATGTCAATAAATATTTTATATATAAGACAAAATTGGGGGGGTTTAAAAAGCTTTTAAACAGTTCTTACACAAGGAGAAGAAACTTGACAAAGAGCTGTGAAAAAGGATTACTGTGACATAAAGGCAGGACACTATTCAAGACAATGTTCATAATGATTACTATTTTTTTTGAGACAGGGTCTCATTAGGTACCTCATGCTGGCTTTAAACTATGTAGTCCAGGCTGGCTTCAAAAGTGGCAGATCCTCCCACCTCTGCTTCCCAAGTGCTAAATTACAGGCATGTACCACCACACATGGCTATGATTAGCTACATTAAAGAGGATGTCTGTCCAGCAGTAACAGCAGATCCTCCGATACTTACTTCCTCTACTCTTAGACACAGGGGATAGTCCCCCAACACTAACCTCAATCCAGCCTCCTTTAGAGTTCAACTTTATAATCCCAGTCCCTCAGCCTCAGGCACACAGATCTAAGTGAGGCAACCAGTGGCCCAGAGAATCCAATGGAAAACATTATATCTACTGACTTGGGATATAATCCACGTCAATTCTGACAAACATTTCTATTATGTTTTACTTAAGTTATCAAAAATTGAAATTCTATATTTCCCCCAGTTTTGGAAATATCACATAATTTAAAATTCTCTTTAAGTCACTGCTTTAAAGAAAAAGTGTAGATACCTTACATATGTCAAATCTGGGAATGAAAAACAATAGTATTGTACCTGGCTCTGTATTGGTACTTGCATCCTGACTTCCTATGGCTTTCTTTTGTACAGAGGCCATCCAGTGCAATCCAGCTGAAGTATTAACATCATCTTGTAGCATTTCTTAAATATAATAAGACATTACAAGCAATCATTAAGCAGCCAACATATTACTGGGAAGCACAGTATTCAAGAGAGGTAAAGGGTTAGGATATTACCAAAGTGTTCTGCATGAGGTGGTTTATAAACTTAATCTCAAAAAGACACAGTGGAATGAAAACCAAAACTGTGGAGGACTCTGTTTAGCCTAAAAAGCTAGACATTGTCTCGGTTAATGAAGATCTAGTAGAAGTTGCCAAAAAGGAGTGATATGGTCACACTATTGTTCTAGAAAAACCATGCAGTTCATTTGTGGAAAACAGATTTGAGTAGATATAACTGAAGTAAGGCAATCAGTCAAAGGAGGCTGCAGAAGTAGTTGAAGTACTGAGAGGACTGGGCCAGGGATAGAGCTCAGCGGCATGAGTACTTGCCTGGCAAGCCTGAGGTCATGAGTTCGATTCCCAGTATTAAAAAAAAAAAAGTAGTGAGAGGATTAATTTAGGAATTATAACTGAGGTGAAAGAGACAAGAACTAGGTATTGACTAGATGGGAGGGGCAGGGGAAAGGTGGAATTCAGAATACTGGCTTTTTTGGTTAGGTTGGTATTAACACAAATGGAGATACAAATCACAGGAAAGAGACCAGTTTGGGGGCGGGCACAATGAGGTTAGACTTCATATCCTGAACTCAAGGTAATTTTTACCACAGCAGAAAAATTCAGCGCGAAGTACAATCAAAGTCCAAAGCATATTATGGCAGTTTGGGTTTACATTTGGATTTTCCTTGGAGATGACTGTCGAGATTAGATAGGTAACAATATAAACTGTGGGATAACCAAAAACGTATTTGTCTTCATCCTTAGTTTCAGGCACAGAGTTTCTTACACCCTTAGAATTTCCTGAGTGAGAGGAGTGTCTTTTGTTATTCAAAATGAGCTCCTTCTCCTCATGCCTATGTTCATGCTAAAGAGGTAACCCTTGGCAGGTTCCTGGATAGCTTCAGGATGGGACTGGGCACCATGAGTACCATAGAGGATTAGAGCTATCAGCCCCTTACCCACCCACCCTTGGCTGGAAACTAAGTTCAATCATAATGACCAACAATATAATCAACCCTGCCTATGTATTAAAACTTTAACAAAAATTCTGAAACAAATAGCTAAGGGGGCTTCCAGGTTGGTGGACACAGGGGCATGCTCACCTAGAGAGGGGATAGAACTTCTAGAGGCCATTCTTCAATTGTATCTTTTATTTAAAAACGACTGTAAATATAAGTAAAACATTTTCCCAAGTCCTTTGGACTGTGAATGAATTAATGAATGGGGGTATGTGTGGAGGTGGGGGTGATTAGTGATGTCAAAAGAATCTTTGAATCTGTAGTCAGCCAGGCTGCAACGTGGGTATCCTGGGGGCCCTGTTTGTACCTTGTTCCTAAGTAAAGCACTATTAAAGAGAGAGCTGCTCCACCTGTGCAGTCTGCACTAACTCCAAAGAGTAAGCATCAGAACTGAACTGCAGAACACTGGCTGGTATGAGAGAACTGCTGTTTGGTATGACACAACAGACATACACCAGGTTAATGCTGTGTACGAACAGCAGTACAGAAATACATTTATTGTATTGGTATGTAAAAACAAGTAAGTTACAAACATAGAAGTGTAGGTAATTGCAGGTATATATGTATAATGTTTATAAAACAAAGCCTGAAAGAAATTAAGACTGGTTATCTTGAGATAAAAAGATGATGGTAAATTTTAATATTATTCTTGAGCCTTGCTTGTATTTCCTACTTTTCTCCAATAAGCATCTGTTACCTTAACAACATGAAAAAAAATCTTATCAAAATAAGAGTGAAAAAGAAAGCAGTTTTAAGGTAAGTGGGAAAGCACTGTAGATGGATTAGAAAGTGAAAGACTGCAGCTAAGCAGGTCAGCGGCCTGAAGGAAGGATGGACCTGGACAGAGACACAGTGGATTCAGGGGAATGGAGATGAGAAATAAATCAAGGGTGGCTTACGAGATAAAAATCCAGACCAATTAATACAATGGTGACATTACTACCAAGAGGACGGTAACTTAAAAAGCGGACATATTAATTTAAGGTAAAAGTAAGAAATAAAAATGAATGTCTACATGTGTATTTGTATACTATGAAAATATTTAAGAGCTAAAGTCATGAGCATGACTGTCCTGACAAGCAGAGGAGTAGGTTAACTGGGGAGGTATTACTGAGGAGTAATACTTAGGGAATACATAAATTCAAGGAACAAAAAATAAACTGACTAGTTGAGGCAAAAATATAATTTACCATCTATAAATTATTCCTTTATTGTAATGTAGATACATTTCCTATGCTTAATTGAATTCAAGGCATATTGTTTCCTAATTTCCTTTTAAATCTCTTATATCTTACTTGAGGTTTTATTTTATTGGGATGTTCTAATGCCTGGGTCAGCAAACATTTTCTACAAAGGGCCAGATAGTATTTTAGGATTTGTGGGCCTTATGCTCGGTATTAGTCAGCTTTCCCTTTGCCGGGAAGAAAACATAGCTTGACAAACACATCTTAGAGGAGAGGTTTAATTTGGTTCATAGTTTCAGCCCATGACTGTCTGGCTCCAAGGCAGAAACACTGAAGAGAAGGGCACAGCAAAGCAAAGCTGCTCAGCTCATAATGGCAAACAGGGAAAAGCACCAGAAAGAAGTGAGTCCTAAGGCCATGCCTCCATGGCCTCCCCAAACACACCCACAAGCATGTTTTACTAACCCACCAGGAAGCTCCCAGGCTGACAATTAAGCTTAACTGTCACATGGTCTGTGCTACAAGTACCCTACCCTGGTGCAGTATGAAAGCACTGACATATATGACAAACAGCTATGTTTCGATACAACTATACTTACATAAATAAGCATAGTAAAGATCTGACTTTGGGCTATACTATCAACTACTGCCATATTGGATAAAAAGTCAAAACAAACACACACCACCCTCCAACTTGTCAAAAATAACATGAAAAAGTTCACTATTATTTTTATACTTAGTTCTAGAACACTGATATTAACTCAAAATTTAGAATACTAATCATGCATATACTTACCAAAAGGAATGTCAAAATTATCCAAAGGCTGAGAATCATGATGTTCTTGCTCCTAAATGAATTCCCAAATAACCAATTTATAATTAACTCAAAGACATTTATTATTTTGGAAAAAAATATGCAATTGCTATCAAGATTGCTGGATTCATAAATACAGGTTCACATCTTAATCTGGGTGTATTTATGCTATAAAGTTATTTTGCTTTGTCAAAGTAACGTGAAATTAACAAGTCAAAAAATAAAAAAGAGCAGTCCAATTTATTGCACAATTTCTAAGTTGCCACAAGCATTCTTCCACTGCAAGGCAGCTTTGAAACTCAAATGTTCCCTCATCCTATCAAAATCTTTCATGGACTTATTGACATTTTAAGTATCTTCAGACATGCTCTTGAGGACTTTAAAAGGGACCCTCTTAAAAATCCACATAAGATAAAATTAAGACTGTTTACTTCATCTATTGTCAACCAAACAGTTAAGCAGACAGTCCCTAAATTTAGAAAAAGCATTTAAAAACATTTGACTCATACATTACATAAATCTGTGGAAATCCTTGAAGTATCTCAAAGAGGGGTGAACTATAATGCAAGAAGCCTAAATCACACACCATACATGAATTAAGGTATCAAAGAAAGCCAGTGGTGACTTCAAACAGTGAAAAGGCCACACAGACAATCTAGGCTGCAGTTTTTGATTTGCTATTAGAATGTTTATCATATTTGCAACTCTGAGTGTGCGGTTCTGTGGATGGAGGATGCAGGGATCTGTAAAGAATACTGAACATTAGGGAAGAATGTATGGGAGTTGTTCCATACCTTGGGTTTTGTGACAGTTTCCAAGTCCTCACTATTAATGAGAGATTCTTCTGGCCAGAAACTCACACTTGGTTTTCTCCACAATTTCTCAGATCTTTTTTCTTGTAGCTCTTTCTCAGATCGTCTTCTTTGCCTGTTAAAAATAACAGTATAAAACATATTTCTATTCTTTGTGCATTAATTTTCTCATTTGTATCATGTTATATGAAATGAAGGCAGTTATTAAAGTTATGCTACTTATTTTTAACAGAATCTAACTACACTAGATGTTCTGGTAGAAAACACATAAATATAAACAAAAAGCCAAAGAAATGAAGCCAAGTGTGAGTGACACATTCCTGCAATTCAAGTACTTGGGAGGTTGAGGCAGGAGGGTTGCATGTCTCAGGCCGGCCTAGGCTACACAGCACATCCTGTCTGAAAACAGACAGACCAAGAAAGAAAGGTCAAAGCCATGAAATTTACTTCTAATTCCTCTACAACTAAACTGACTTTTCTATGTTGTCACTGGAATTTCATGACAGGAATGTAAGTAATTTTCAAATTCTCTTTTCTGCAGGTTTGAAGCTGGTGCCAAAAACCCTATCACACCTCCACTTGTCTGTTTGAAGACAGTTAAGCATACTTACATCAGTGAAATCCCAACAAAGAGGCAAGAGGTACCAAAAAGGTAAAGGAAAGACACAGAGGAAATACTTGAAAAGGGTGGAAGTAAGTAACCATTTCTGGAAAGAATACTAGTAATAGATTTTACAGTCTGATCAATGTGAAATTTTAAAAATATTTTCTACACTCAGTAATAATCTACCGATTGGTGTGTTTTCTTGGACATCTATTATGGTTAAAACACTGTAATCAGTGCTCTTTATTACAAGTCACACTTTGTTGTTTACATGCACATTGCCCACTGCCGCCAATTTATATCATCATCTATTCTGTTTATTATAGAGAGCCTGGAAAAAAGATAAAAAGGAACACAGGCTCAAAGTGTTGGACAGTACATGGAGTATTGGATGATACCAAATATTCACATTGCAAAAGATGGCTGCTTATAATACCACAGAAACATGAAAATGAATCTTCTAGCCTATGAATGATAACAAAGAATTCATTATTAAAGTAGAAAAGTAGCATTTCTCACAATATAGGAATATTCATTACTAAACATTTTCAAATACATGACATTCAACAAAGAAAAATATGCCATGTATGTATTTAAATACATAAAAATATGTATTTAAACTAGACTTCCATCTTTCTGACTATACATAATGCACTTTCTGATACACGATGTTATCAAATAAAGCTTCTTTTCAAACTTGCCTTTTTTTACTCTTCTTTCCTTGTCTTATTTCAGATGGTTCCATTTCCACCCTTAGAAGCTGAAGGTGACCAGAATCACCTTGTTCAAATAAATTATGTGTTAATTTTTGTTGCCTTTGTTTAAATGAAATGAGATTTTCAAGAGGAATAAGCTGTGGTTTCTTGTACTACAGAGAAGACACAAAGCACAAAATTAGAAATTTATAAACTCAAATATTCATTATATTAAAACTTTGAGAAAAAGTCTACTTAAACTGAGAACAAGTCAGACATTAATTGGGACTGGTACAATAAGTATATATGTGGTAAAGAGCTAGATATTTTAGAGTAGTGAGAGTTTTAACCAGGCGATTTTTTGTTTTGTTTTGTGTTCTGTTGTCTTGTTTGTTTTGGGTGCTGGGGACTGAACCCAGGGCCAAATGGTGGATAAGCTCTTTACTACTGAGCTACATCAATCGGGTCCTCAATTGGGTTACCTTGTTTCAGAAATTAAACTACCGGTCCTTGTCTATTAAATTTCATTTCAACATTAAAAACTTTCTTCTTATATAATTATAGACAAAACCATACACAAAATTATATGTTTGTTTAAATGTTTAAAGTTATTTGAAACAAGAATGCAGTGGTATAAAGGCTATAGATGAAACAGATCTGCAACATGTTGATAACCCCTAAGTAGGGTGATGAGAATTTGGGGGTTCATTATACTATTCTAATAAATTTTTAAAAAAATAATTCTTAAGACTCAGAATAGCAAAAGCAAATCTGGGCAACAAGAGAAAAGCGGGGGCAACACAATCCCCAGTCTGAAGTTATACTGGAAAGCTACTATGGTAAGAACAGCATGGTATTGACAGTAAGTGAACCTGGTGATGAATGGAACGTAACTGAGGATACAGAAACAACTCCAAGTACACTCAGTTATCTTATCTTTGCAAAGGGGTCAAACACTTTCACTGAAAGAAAGACAGCCTCTTTAATAAGTGGTGCTGGGAAAGCTGGCTCTCCACATTCCAGAAATTAAACCCAGACCTGTAACTCTCACCATACACTAAACTAAAATCGAAAAGGATCAAAGATCCAAATATTACAATAGAAATAATCTGCTGGATGATAGAATATGCAAACTCTTATTAAGATAAAGGTGTAGGCAAAGCATTTATAAACAAAACCCCCCATTGCCTAGGAAATATCACAAGAATCAAACTGGGATCTCATTATATTGAAAAGCTTTTGTACCGTAAAAAAAAAAAAAAAAAAATCACAGAATGAAGAGGTAACTCTCAGAGTGAGAAAAAAATTTTACCAGCTCCTTCTCAGACAAAGGACTAATATCTAGACATATAAAGAACTAAAAAAAAAAAGACACCCCAAATTCAAAGACCCAGTTGAAAAATGGGCATCTGAAATGACAGATACTTCTCAGATGAAGAAGTACAAACAATAAATAAATACATAAAAAACTCGAGCTAGGCATGGTTGCATACACCTTAATCCCAGCACTCAGCAGCCTTAGGCAGGAGTGTTGTTGCAAGCTCGAGGCCAGCCTGGGCTACAAGGAGAGCTCAAGGCCAGCCTGAACTGCATAGTAAGACCTTGTCTCAAAAAGACCAAAAAAAAAAAAAAAAAAAAAAAAAAAAAAAAAAAAAAAAAAAAAAAAAAAAAAAAAAAAAAAAAAAAAAAAAAAAAAAAAACCAAAAAAACCAAAACAAAACAAACAACCCCCCCCAAAAAAACCAAAAAACTGATCAAATTACTGGTTAATCAAGAGATGCAAATTAGAACAAAACTGAAGAGAGGATAGCCACCACCAAGAAATCAACCGATAACAAATGCTGGTGAGGCTGTTGGGAAAAGAGAATGCTTCTTTATTGTTGGTGGGAGTGTAAACTGGTACAACCACTGTGGAAATAAGTGTGGAGATTCCTCAAAAAACTAAAAATTTGCATTTGCATTTGACCCAGCTATTCCCCCTCTAGGCATCCTCTTGAAAGTTAAAAGCATCATACCACAGTGAGATATATATATATCCTATTCCCATATTTATATATATAAACTTATATCCATATTTATAGGATCACAGTTTATACTAGCTAAATCTTGGAAACGGCCCACATATCCATCAACAGAATGGATAAAGAAAATTAGATATTTTTATCTAATGGAATAACTATTCTGCCATGAAGAGGGATAAACTTGAGTCACTTGTAGGTAAATGGATGCACATCCACACCACAATTTTGCATGAAATAAATAAGACACACAAGTTTAAACATCACATTGTTTCTCTTCTGTGAGGAATCCTAAGGGTAAACAAGGAGCAAAGTGGATTTGGCGAAGTAGGAAGAACATCTTCAAACAGAGAACAATAAAGGGGGAGAGGAAAGGGAAGGAAAGAAAAAGAGATTAAAAGAATGAAAGGAAAAAATGGAAATAAAACTCTGAAAATGGGGAGGGAAAAAAGGTTGAAGGGAGGAGAGAGGAATGGGAAAAAAGAATTAAGATATAATAGGTACAAATTCCCAGTGATGAACGTGAACACTACGCATAGCAAGTACATGCTAGTAAAAAATTAAAAAATAAAAACAATTGTTCCAAAGTGCTGACTTTTCCACTTCCTTAACCCTTTCTTCTGCTCAAAATAAGTTCACAAGTAAAAAAGGCACAGTAATAACGTTTTCCTCAGGAATAACCCCCCCCCCAGTAGCATCTTCAAATCTTAAAGTGCACTGGAGAATGAAAATCAGTTCCTGCCCTAAAATGGCACCACTCACCTACAAAACTATAGCATAAAGAATATGAATTTTGTAATTCAAAGATAATACATTTAAAGAGGATTTATTGGGTTTATAAAGTTACTATTTTATTGCATGCACAACTATTGATGGGCTGGGTCCATTTAACAACTTTAACCAGAAGCAGATTTGAAGATAATTGTATTTCAACTGCTAGGAACCTCAAACAATATGTGTACTTGTTTACTCTGTCTACATACACACAAAGCACAGCACTTGGTAATTTTTAAAATTTCTTTTCTGAGCAGAATATCTGAGAAAAAAGTTAGAGTACATTCTAGCATAAGCTATAAAGACATCATCAAAAATCTTTTAACAACGAAATTATTACTTTAAACCTGAATTTTATGTTATTTTCTATAACACAAGCATTGTGTTTTTTAAAAAATGTGCAACTAGAGCTTCCAGTGAACAAACACTGTTCACAGTATGAAAAATGCAAGACCCTGGTTTTAAATCACTACAAAAATTCATTACCGTATTTTCTGAGGATAGACGAGGAAAAAGTAATAGTTGTGGGTATTTTTTCTCTTCTGCTACAGTTCTCACAGGTAGGGAAGGAACTGTAACTGACGCTCTTGAGACTGATGAAAACATGTAAGGATGTTTAAATTGCAGGTGCAATAATGGAAGTCCACATGAATTCTGAGGCGGTATCTCAAGGGGCCCTACGTTAACATCAGATTGTTTATCTGGTTTTATGAATATTGAAGAGACCTGTTGAGAAGTCAAGTTTTCTTGTCCAACATATTGATCCATGTTCACGTGCTTAGGGATAGCTGTAATGACAGTTTTGGCCCATTTCTTCTGGTCAGCTGCGTCGTTTATGACTTTAGTATTGCAGTGGCCTGAATCTGAATGGGATCCTGAGATAGTGTCTGTTATTCTCTGTTGTGGAGGAGGCTGGAGGGAACCAGTTAATGCCCAAGCCTCTCTCAATTGGGTCAGAGGTCTGGCGGGAATGTTCGCAATGCTTCTGACATGTAAAGGAAGGGGCTTAAATTCAGGCTTTGGTTGAAACTGAAGTAAAGGGAAACCATAACCAGGACTAAGTATTTTGGCAGGTTGGATAAGTTTAGGCATCTTTGGGGCAGCAGAAGGGGTGGACAAGAGATGGGGATGACTATTCCCAGCAGGTGGCGGAGGACACAAAGTAGATGCTAAGCTTTCAGATGCTGGGGTTGGTCCTCTGTTCTGGGGTCGGCTGTCTACCTGACATGAAGGAATACTTCCATGTGGAACATTCTGCAAGAGTAAAAAAGATTAAGTTTAGAATAAATTCTTTTTTTGTAAAAATGTTTAATATGTTTTGAAGGAAATGAAATGTTAAAAGTATTTATTTACTCAGAAAAAACACAATTCCACTATCAGGAAATGGGGCATTTTTATATGCATTACCTGTACACTTTCATTACTATTTTGATCAGACTGGATGATTCCTTCATGGCTGTGTGGGCTGTTCTGGTCAGGCTCCTGGGTGCTCTCTCCCATAGATTGTGGTTTAATGAAGAATCTCTCCTTAATATTTCTACTGCTGTTGATTTCAACATCACCACCCCCTCTTGTACAGTTTGATACTTGGCTTCCCCCCACATACATGGACTGAGCCTGCTGGAGAAGGTGGGGTATGTCTGAGAGGTTTGCAAAGGATGGTCCTACTATTTGCATGAGGCTCAGGAAGTTTATCTGCTGCAGCTGAAATAGAATGAAATGAGATACCTTAAAATACAATGAAAAGAATCTGAGGAACCAACAACTACCACCTTAATGTTCTACAGAAGTCATAACTTTCCGTCGAACTTGGAAATACTGAGCAGGAAGCAAAGACAGGAGGGATTTAAGGGGAAAAAAAAAAGCACAGCTTCCTATCATCCAGGAACATGAACTTGAGGATGACACTTGGGACTGGGCAGAAACCAGTTTACATAAATAACCCAAGGAACCAAGACTGATGATGCACACCTATAATAAGAGTTATGGGAGAGTGAGGCAGAAGGATCACAGTTCAAGGCAAACATGGGCAACTTAGCGAGACACCGACTCAAATTAAAAATTCTAAAAAGGGATGGGAGTGTAGCTCAGAGGTAAAGCACTTGCCTAGCACTGGGAGGCCCTGAATTCACTGTCTAGTACCAAAAGTAAATAAATCCCACAGACTATGAAGCGGTAGAATATGATGGACTAGGAGGAGGGTAACTAAAGTTTTAGGAAAGAAAAGAGCAGAGACTACTACACAGCTAAGGAGCGAGGAATTCCCTGTGAAGGAGTGATGAGGTGAATAGCAATGGTTCCCAGTCTTTGCTGTACATAGAATCACTTGAGTGGCATTACCAAGTCCTAGTGGCCTGGTCACATGCTTTACTAGAGCATCAGAATGTCTGGGGATGGAAGCCAGGCTAAGTTTTTATTCAGATGACCAGGTGATTTCAATGCACAGAAGCATAGCATGCATATTGGCTTAGCTGGAACAGGACATGACTGTAGGTATGAGAAGATAAATTAGTTTGGTAACTCTGAAACCTTAATGTGCATCAGAATGGAGAGGAAGACTTGTTAAATCACTTTTTGCTGAGCTCCACTTCCAAAGTTTCTGATTCTATATGTCTGGACTGGGAACCTGAGAATTTGAATTCTTAAGATCTGGGCAGTGTTGACGCTACTGGTCCAGAGAATCCAGGGCCTCATGCATACTGAACTCATGAGAGGTGGGGAAGGAGGGAAGATAAATAATGCTAGCAGGTCTTTCATAGCCAACAGAAGAATTTGTACTTGCTGAAATGCACTAACATGGAAACACTGCAGTTATATTCAATTATAAAAGAAATACACACTTATTAAAAGAAAAAACAGAGAAGCATAAAAATATTATAATTCTGCCCCTGAAGATGACCACTATTAACTTTGGTATGTATGTCTTTTTACTCTTTATGTTTTAAAACAAGATTGGTACCATACAGTACACAAATTTGTAACTGAAATTTAGTCACTTTTTTGTGGAGTTTTCTTTGCAGTACTGAGGATCAAACCCAGGGCCTCATATATACTAAACAAGTCCTCTACTACAACTACATAGCTGGGCCTTTATATTTTTCATTTTGGGACAGGGTCTCACCAAGTAGCCTAGCCTGGCCTTGAACCTGCAATTCTCCTGATAATTTAGCTATCCAAGTAGGTGGGATTATAGGCCTGCACCAGGTTTGAAGATTTTTTCTTTAAGAAGAGGTTTAAAAAAAAAATAAGAGTTTTGCTATGTAATTTTAGCTAGCTTTGAACTCACTATGTAGCCCAAGTTGGCCTTGAACTTGAAGCCTCAGCCTCCAGAGTGCTAGGATTACAGGTGTGTGCCAGCACGCCTGGATTTGAAGATTTTTAAACACGTTAACGGAATAATATTGGAAGAGGAGTGCTCTAGAAAATGCACATATAAGACAATGGAAAGTATGAAATGATAAAATATCTAAGATTGACTAGCTATAGAAAATCAAATGACTATAGTGACATACAGCATGAGCAAAGGAGTCAAGAGGTGTAGCAAAATATGTGGATTAATAACAAAAGCAGGCAAATGTGACTCTCTGAGAATGAAAGTCTCCAGGTAATTCATAAAACAGTTTAAGAAATGCTTCTAAAACTTTAAGGTGGTAGCACATCTGTAGTCCCAGTACTCCAGGAGGCACAGGGAAGAGGATGACAAATTCAAGTTTATCCTGAGACCCTTCTCAGAAAAAAAAAGAAAAAGGAAGAAAGGGCCAGGGATGTATGAAGGCTCTAGGTTCAATCCCCACAATCCCGAGAGAGAGAGAAACAGAGTGAGAGACAGAGAGAGAGAGTGTATGTGCGTATGACCTAAAAATCAAACAAAAAAAGACTTTAAACCTGTAGAACAGATCATGTTATTCTGCAGAAATGGGAAAGAAAGAACTGAGGAGAATCTGACTAATCAGTTTCAGTACATCTTATGGAATGGGGGCCATGCTAAAAAAGGATTAAAAAATTACAAAAAAAATTTGTTCCAGGACTCAATTCAAAATGGTATATTCCATCATCATTATATACAGATGTACAAGTTAATGAAGAATAAAAGACTGGAGGATTACAGGAGGTAAATTAATATTTTAGGAATAAAAAAGAAAAGGGCATTGGAAATTATTGGTGGAGAAGAGGGTAACACAAGAAAAAAAAGACAATGGAAGCCAAAGTGAACAGTAATTTGAAATGCAGTGGTCACTTTTCCCTTGAGCCAAAATTTGGTCCACAGGTAAGATATATGACCAAACAGCTTGGGTTAGAAAATAAACTTTGGCCTGGTGTGGTCATGCATGCCTGTAATCCCAGCACTTGGGTGGCTGAGCCAAGAGGATCACTGTGAGTTTGAGGCCAGCCTAGGACACATAGTGAGACCCTGTCCCAATTGCCTATCAAAAAACATTAAAAAGTAAAATAAATAAGTAAAAAGAAAAAAAAACTTTGGATGCTTTTAGCAGCAGCCCACTCGTTTGGTTTGATCATTGCCCAGCCCCCAACACACACACACACACACACACACACACACACTTTAGTAAGCAACTGTATCCCAAAGAATTCAACAAGTAGAAGTCATTGTTAAAAGTAGGTAGATTCCAGAAACCAGGAATTTCTGAAGGACACATGAAAAGTATCTAAAGCACAGAAATGTAGACAATTTAATTATGACCTGTCAATTTCTACAAGTTTGTGAAGTTTAAACCCTACATCTATCATGTGCACAAGAATTGCTTACATATTTATAGATGTGCTCACCTGAACTAATTTAAACATTTCATCTTGGAGCATCTGCCTGACAGAATCAGAAGAATCTGGTAATGGAGCCCTATGTTCATCTCTGTGGGTCTTCCGAAGTGTGGGAACAGGTGTTTGTGAAGCTGTGTTGATTCCATTTGATAGCAGAGGAGGAACTGAGGGAGACTTATCTTTAGGTGCAGAAATCTGTGCACTGTGTAAAAGCATTTACATAAAAACCATATTCTAATTCACAACAGAAAATAATTGGCTACCTATAATCTAAATATTTAGATCCCATTGTTTCTTCAAATCTTAAGTTATTCTAGCAGTTTTCAGGATTTCTCCTGCACAAAACAATTTTTATCTTTATTTGGGACATGTACTGTCTACTCAGCAGTGGTCCTTCACTTCGGTGTTACACTCCAGAGCAGCCCACCCCTCCTCCCCCAGGAATCTGAGTTGGAAACCAGTGTAATCATTATAACTTAACAGACTTTGTAATTTGGCTTAGAAATAATTTTTCTGATGACAATTAATGATCCAAAATACAGTTAACGCCAGGTGTGCTGGTGCATGCATGTAATCCCAGACTCGGAGGCTGACGCAGGAGAATCACTGTGAGTTTGAGGCCAGAATGAGCTACATAGTGAGTTCAAGGCCAGCTCGAACGGTATAGTGAGACCCTGTCTAAAAAACAACAACAAAAAAAGGCCAAAAAAAAAAAATACAGCTAAGAAAACTGAAAAAAAAAAAAACAAAACTGGTTTAAAAACTTTAATTCTAGGATTGATAGAGCAAAAACTGATTTTCATTATCAGATAATAGTATTGTGAACATTCATATCCAGACAATGAACAAGTTTCCATTTACAATAAACCCTAAAAATGCTCATACATAAAAATTAAAACTTCAAGTTTTGATTTAAAAAAAACATTGCTCGATAGCAATCCCTTAAACTCAGCATGTGGCCAGTGCTTTCTACGCAAATAAGTTTTGTAAACTAAGGGACCAGGCAATTATCATACTCAAATGATTCATTGTTCTGGACTTAGATTTATCTGGTTTACAATCACTCCCTTTCAGCAATATGTGCTTTCAATAAACATCCCATATGCTCAATAACAAAACTATTTGGAAAATCCACGAAAGACAGGCACCACAACTGAGGTGCTCATTCTAAGAAAACTTTGCTTTTAACAACTAGTGAGAAGACCAATTCCAATGATGTAAATTTTTTCTGAAGTAAAGCTGTGCTGTACTTTCCTCCTAATTTAGCAAGATTTGTAAGCATTAAGGAATCTTTTTAACCTCTATTAAAAAAAATTTAAAAGTAAACTATATAAATCTAATTCTAAAGATAATTATCACAAATCAAAAGTTGAAAATGAGCAATAATTCCATCTTTCAAATATATACTCACTATTTTTTCCTGAAATAATTACTCTAATGTAGTTTCTATATGTCTTTAAACATATATGAAAGCCAGGCATGGTGACACATGCTTGTAAGTCCAGCATTTGAGAGGCTGAGACACAAGGATCATTGGAAGTTCGAGACCAGCCTGGGCTACAATGTGAGCTCAAGGTCAGCCTGAACTGCATAGTGAGACCCTGTCTCCAAAAAAAAAAAAAAAAAAAAGAAAAACCACATGATGGCAGTAGATTAACACATTGTAAATTACACACACTGTAAAACATAGAAACGAATAGTGGAAAATACCTGAATAATTAAGGCGTCATAAACATATTCCTACACTACTCTTCAAGTTACTATGTTTTTTCCTTAGGTTTTAATCAAAATATTTACCACATATTTCAAATTGGTATAGCAAAGATTGGCTCATACTCTATTTGTAAAACATGGTTATTTCAGACAGTGAACAAAAATTCTTACCTAGAAATTTCTGAACTTGAATCTATACAAAATGAATGAGGAATGGTATGTTCAGGATTTGAAAAGCCTTCGATCATACTATAAATAAGAATTAATAATTGATTAGGTAGCAAGATATCCTTTACATAACCTAAGGTACAAGTGATTTAATGCTCAGCCATCTGAGAGTCTAAACATCTTTTTACTCTCTCTAATGCTTAGCTCATAATCATAATCTGTTTACACTTGTCTCCATAGCAATTTGGAAGAGATTCCAACAAAAGCAAAGAGCATGTCTGGATGATTTAACACATTATGACATACCCTCTTGACTGCTGAGCAACAGGAAATAGAATCTCATATGAGGGGACATAAGATTAGTTGGGATCCAAAATTTCTTCTATAGACTAAGTGGACATTTTGCTCAGAATACTAAAGCTGTCACTGTCACATTTGCAACAGTAAAGGCTAGTTCTTCTGAACAGAGGTATCAGTAGTAAAGGCTCAATGACAAAGCAGGAGCAACGACCTGGGTTTGACTACTAGCACAACATAGCAAAACAAAACCAACCAACAAATAAAAAACCCACTTTTGTTAATGATGTATTGATAGTAGAGGTAAATAACATTTGCATATTAAGAAAAAGCAGATATAATTACATCATTTGTCTTATTCTTTTAGTCAAGGTAATTCCAAAACTCTAACACTTCTAAAATTCCAAAATTGAAGAAATTATGTCCAAACTGCAATATATGAAAACTTTCGTAAGTTCAGCTTCAACTTTTCTTGAAGCAACAATAAGCTAATCAGCATACAGACACATCGTGGATCTAATGGAGACAGTATAGTAAACAAAGCCTAATGGGGCCAAGGATATAGTTCAGTGGCACAGAGCCTGCCTGGCCAGTGCGAGGTCTTGAGTTCAATTCTCCATACCCAAAAAAAAAGCCAAACAGTAAAAGATTGTATGTAATTACTATAAAGATTCTTTTTTTTTTTTGGTGCCGGGAATTGAACTCAGGACCTTGCGCTTACCAGGCAGGTGCTTAGGCCACTGAGCTATATCCACAGCCCTATAACAATTCTTTAATTCAACAAAAATGGAATCAGTATGGAAAGGCAGTTTCCTAATTAACAGATAAATAAGCTTTGTCCATTTACTATTATATTTTAATTTGAAAAGCTGATAGTGATGAACGGACAAAAGGCACTTTAGTTATTATTATTTCACTTTACCACAATTAAAAGTATAACAGCTATCAAAAATCACTGTTTACTTTTATGGTAGATTGAGGTTATAATTTCACTAGAAACACAACACCACCATAAAGTATGTATTATAAATTATGAAAAGAAGCTGTAAGCTTCACTTAGGTAAAAAACCTAGAGATAATCACTTCATATTTTTATCTCCTTACCCTTGCTGTTCAGACTTCTCCTCCACATTTGTCTCTAGTGGTTCTTCCGTTGGACACTGAACCTCTTCTGTGGATTGCTATTAAAATGAAAAGGACCCAAAATGAAAAGGAGAGAGACAAACAGGTATTGCTGCAATGAGTGTTCTGAGTTTCATATTAGCCCCCACCTAGAGTGATAACAATCTAAAGGCAAGTGAAAAATCCAACACTAAAATGTAGTTCTAGTCCTTTACACTGTTTGAATTGCTTTTGGCCCCTTCCTCTAAGGTACTGAGCACATTAAGGCACAAAGAGAAGATGATGTTAGTAGACTAACACATTATCAATTATATACACAATGACAAAGTTATTATTTAACCTGTGGAAACTACAAAATTGGGAAAAACTAATTCTTTTTAAAAGTACTGTTACCATCACTAGAAATGCCTATGCTCTGCATGGAAATGCAGTGTATAAAATTTTGAAAAAATAATACAAAAAAGTACAAACAGATACAAAAATTACTCAGGTGTGGTGGTGCACACCTGTAATCTCAGCATTTGAGAGGCTGAGGAAGGAGGATTACAAATTTCAGTCCCATCTAAGCAACTCAGCAAGACCCTGTCAGGAAAGGCAAAGAAAAGAAACAGAAACAAAATGAGAAGAAAAGAAAGAAAAGCTGGGATGTAGCACAGGGTGAAGCCCCTGGGTTTAATCCCCAGTACAAAAACAAAAAACCTGCAACCACACTGAATTATACTGTAAACAAAGGACATTTTTATCACTGTTGATTAAATTAATTTGCTAAAGCAGTTTTATAATGAAAAATGTCACCTTTTAAAATTATTGGACATGTAACAGAACTTTAAAGAAAGAAAAATGCCACACAGCATGGCTATATTCTATGATCCATGTAATAGTCTAGTTTTAATGTATAACAGTGATATGTAACAAAACACTGATTTTTTTTTGGAGACAGGGTCTCACTACATAACTCAGGTCAGCCTTGAAGTATGTAGCCCAAGCTGGCCTTGAACTTGTAGTGATTTTCCTATCTCAAGCCTCCTAAGTGCGGGAATTATAATTTGCCGGGGGGGGGAGGGGACGGAGAGAAAATCTCCCTTATACCTTGAATTTTTCATTTTTGTATCTTTTTTTTTTTTTGTTATGGGGACTGAACTCTAGACCTTCTCAATGAGCTACATCCCTAGATCTTTTATTATTTTTTATTTTGAGAGAAGATCTTGCTACATTGCTAAATTTCCCAAGCTAGGTTTGACTTTGTGATCCTCCTGCCTCATCCTCCGAGTATACTGAGATTATAGGCATGTATCACCACCCCTAGGTAAAAGTTGAATGATTTTATCCACTGTTAACAACTTACTTTTTCAAACTGCTGTGGTAAGACCTGCATACAAATGGCAACACTGGGACTTGTGGGGCTTCCAGCAGGTTCTTCTAGAGGAAAATAAAAGAGGAAGAGAAAACTGATGATCTGAAACACAGTATTGTGAATTTTTAAATGTTTATGGAAAATTATAGGAAATGAGTATAATAACAAAAACATTTCCTCCCCCTCCAAAAAAATATTTTTTAGAAACACCTGGAGACCTTTCCATCACCTAAATCTCACATGAGCCTTGACAGGCCTGTTTCATTCTATGTAATTCCATGTAGAGTTCTGAGAGCTCATAGACTCAGCTCCCATGTATTAAGAAACCCTAAATTATTCCATAGGCAGGGCAAGAGACTGAAAAACTGTAAAAGAACTACCAACACAAAAATACCTATGACTTCTTGGTTTTATTAAAAACCAAGCTATGAGTTAACATACTAACTCATTCACAAATATAAAACTCTCAATTTTTAGTTTTAGGTTATTATAGACATAATAACTTAGATATAAGAAAGTTAAATAAGTTTCTTCTGACAGTGTCATTCACTATTTTCAAATACAGCTAGAGAAAAAGATGATCTATATCAACTGACCTTCACAGTCTGATATGTGCACATCCATTCCTTCCTGTGTAAACATTTCTACTTGCAAAAGCTTCTCACTGGTATCTATAAATTCTTCTTCAGTATTATGAGTGACAAAAATAACCTTATCACTGATTTCTTTTATTTCGGGGTTTTCTGCTTCAGTTGACATTCTAGTAACAAAAATATGGCAATTACTATTACAACTCAGTCCTGGAAACAAAGAACATGCTTTTATTTGATTCTAACTTTTTAGAAACAACAAATATAACTTTTATAATTACTCTTTTTTTTCAGATTTCTGCTTCATAAAAGTTCAATAAAAGGTCATTCAATGAATGAATGAACATCCTAATTTTGAAAGATTAAAATAATTTCAATTTATCTAAAATTAACATTCTCACAAAAGAACTTTCACGTTGTAAGTGTCTGGCTGTGGTATTTGCTTTAGTTTGTACCCTGAATGTCCCAAAAGATTACTGTGCAGAAGGCTGTTCACAGGGCAGTGCTCCTGGGAGGGGAGCACCTTTGCGAGCTGGGCCTTGTGGGAGGCCCTTACCTCATGAGGGGCTGCCTTTGAAGGGGAACTGGAGATCCTGGCCCCTTCCTCTTTTGTTTTCTGGCCAGAGTATGACTGCTTTTATTCCACTGTGCACTGCTATCATGAAGTAGATCAACCAATTATGGAATTGGAACCTCCCAAAATGTAGGTTAAAAAAAACCTTACTTAACGTCAGTTATTGCAGGTACTTCATTATAGTGATGGAAAGCTGACTAACATAGTATTAAGAGACATATTACTCCTATTACTGCTTCATATATAAAAATAAATGAAATGGATAAAACTGCTTCATATATAAAAGTGAACGAATACTCCGACATGGGAAATAATAAAGGAATCTCTCAGGATGAATTAGCTCCTCTCTCAGAAGACCCATGCTAGACCAAGAGAAGATACGTACCTTATAATGAATTACTGAAGAACTCAGAAATCTCACTTCCTAGCTGGACTACAGCTAGAAGTGCTCACACAGCATGTGCAAGGCCTAAGATTTAATCCTCAGTACAAGAAAAAAAAGAAAGCTCACTTCCTGTTCCTCTAGTTCAAGAAATGTTCCTTCTTTTCATTTCAAAGGCTTCAATTCTTCCCATTAATCCAAACACTGACCAACTTCTACTGAAAAGGAAGGTAAAAGCAAAAACTCACTTGAAGACTCTTTGACTAAATTCATCCCAGTCATTACTTTCCTCAGTTCCACTGTGAGTTGTCCATGCAGCTGAACAGCCACCATCAGGGTTGCTCTCACTCTGGATACTGGGTTTAATCTGAGACACAGTACACTGATCCTCTAGCACCTAAAACAAACCATTTATAACATTTTAAATTCATTATTGAACAACTTTGTTTTACAGTTTTAAATTAATCAAAATTTTTTCTAATTTTATTTATTAAATATCCATTAAGTATTTATAGCACAACTCAATTTCTGTTGCTGAAGCAATGATCAAGTCTTTATTCTACCTGGAAAAAGCAAATCTGACTTCCCACATAGTATATACAAAGGAAATCATCCTTCCAAGTTTATAAGGTACATCATCATTGTTCAGGCCACACAACAATGACAATATAAAGAGAATGTTTTCATTTCACTTCTCTTTGTTAATAAAAACATATTTAGTAGTTATTTCAAAATGATACAATGGACAGAAATATAGCAGCTAAAATATAAGGGATGGATCCCTTTTATGTCATTTAGATGTTTATACATGTAATGCCCAGAAATATAAATTTCAAAGACAACAAATAGTTTTTCACATAAATTGTATACCTGAAGAACTGATCGCAAAAAAGGAAAAGAAAAAAACCATAAAAACAACAAAAATTAAACAATTCTCAATACATATACTCTTATACCTTTTAATTTCAAATAAACTAGCCCAAAGGCACTTGCCAATTACTACAGAAGAGAAAAACTGATCAGAATTACTTCTTTCCTGATGCTCATCTGTTTTTCTTTTTAAAAAAAATTTTTTTGAGTTGTCTCACTGCGTTGTTCAGGCTGGCTTTGAGTTCACTATATAGCCCAGGCTGGCCAACTCCCAGTGATGCTCCTCCCTGGAGCCTCCAAATGCTGGGATTACAGGTGTGTGACACCACACCCAGCTCATCTGCTTTTCTAGGTTAGGTTTTCCAACCTGTTTTGGGACTCACATCCTCCTGCCTTGCCTCCGAGAGAACTGGAATTACAAGCATGTGCTACCACACCCAGCTCCCTTTTCCTTTTTATAAACACATATAAAACCTCAAAACTTGATGGCCTCTCTGAAAGTATTTTCACTTTACTTTTTCTAGAATTAAAGGCATCCCATGAAGGAAAAAAAACCACATTAGGTATACAGAGTATAATCAGTATTGTCTAATTCTCCATTACTTAGTGGTTCTTCATAGGTGGCGAAATATAGTTTAAAAAAAATGACATTTCTCATTGCAATAGACAGCTGATATACTTACCTTATTCTTTGCCTTATATGTAGGAGCAAAATAAGGTTGTTCCAAAAGCCACAGAGAGGTAAGAATGGCAGCTGTAGAGGTCTTTACACGAATGACTGGACTATACTCAGAGGGTGACTGGGTGATACCAGAGTCGCAGAGGAATCTCCGATCAGACCAACGCACCATCCACTCCAGCAGTCTTCCCGCACTGCCATACGTGCGCTTCAGCTCCACAGGAAGCGCCTCCTGGGGGTTAATATCACTGTACTGAATAGGTTTGTAACTGCATTTTCTAGTTCTAGACTTCGGAGTCCAAAATTTATAGTTTGATGATTCCTGGATTAGAGATTTCTCTTGATTATCACCTTGAACTCTGTAAATTGACTTTTGTTTTAAACCAAACAATCCTTTTTCTTTACTTTTATTGACTTCACTTGATGGATTTTCTAAAATGGGTCTGATCCCTTGATTAACTAGTTCCGATGCTGAAAGTGCTTGCTTGTCAAAACTTAAGGCATATTTGTCACTTAAAGCAGATGGTTTTTCAGATTCGTATGACTCAGGAACAGCAACATAGCAGGAGCCAGCTCTAAACACATTCTGGCTTTTAGTTTTGCCCTGATGTCGTTTTAATGTTGTATGCACATCAAAAAGTAAAGAATTAAGTTCATGTTCCCTAAGCTGTACAGAAAAACTAGTTAGAAATGGAATGCCAGGATCTCTGGAACTGAGTAGATCTCTTTCAAGAACATAACTCAAAAAGAGATCAAGGAATTTAATATATTCATCATCATCTCGCTCAAACTCCCACACACCTATTACAGGAAGTATATTTTGTGATAACTTTTTATGATCTTCTTTCCTTATAGGGCTTTCTTTCTGATCACAAATTTTCTTTGTATTACTGGGCTGATCAACAAATGATAGTTCTGAGTTACTTGGGGTATTCCTAAAGAAAAAAAAAAGAAAAGAAAAAGAAAGAAAGACAAAATTAATGATTATTTAACTTCTAAAATTTATATTAGAATTAACATTAAAAATTCAATGCAAGATGTGATAACCCACGCCTATAATCCCAGCACTCAAAAGGCTGATGCAGGAGGATCACCGTGAGTTCAAGACCAGCCTGACCTACGTAGAGAGACTCAGACCTTGGCTGCCTCAAACCACACCCCTCTCCAAAAATTCTCACCACTACTAAGGATGGTGGTATAGACCTGTAATCCAAACACTTAGAATTACATTTAAGGCATGGGAGGTTCACTTGTTTGAGCCCCAACCTGGGCAACTTAGTGAGTGGGTGAGACTCTGAAAAATTTAAAAAGGGCTACAGGGGATAGTGTAGCTCAAGGCAAAGTCCTTGGGTTCAATCCCTAGCAGTGTTCAAAAGAAAATTCTCTATTAAGTCATGGATCTTTTCAGTGCTTCTATTACCTATTATTCAAATGAGGGAGTGTAAACTGACACAGTATCAAATAAAATTTGTTAAAAGAAATTAAAACATGTTCACAGAAATTTCAGTATAAAAGAAAGGGAATTTTGGGCAAGGTAGAAAAACAGTCCTCCAAAATAAGTATCTTAATTTAGGGTTTCTTGGGGCTACTTGTTAGACAGACACCTAGCTGTCAACCACAATTGCTTTCAAATGTTTTTCAATTTTTTATTTTGTTAGTACATGTTTATAGTTTGTGCAGTTTACAATCATCTTGGGGAATATAATGTTGAGTGAAATGTACCAGACACACAAGCCTAAATACTGCATGGTCCCTTCATTTATGTGAGGAGGCAAAGTACAAGGAGGACACAGTAATCACGAGCAATGTTTCTTTCACCAGGGTTCTTAGGTGGGTCTAAAGATATAGCTGAAGCTAGAGGACCTTGGGCAAATTAACTACTTAATCACCGTGAACTCATTTTACTATTACTATGAAAAATTTATCTAGCTGAAATGACTAATACAATTCACCAGTCAAAGATCCTAATACAATGTCTGGTACTTAATGGGCATTAAATAGTAGCTGGGATGTTGCTGCTATTTGATTCTTATTTATTACTGTAACTATTGTTTTTATTATTGTTATTACTATTTTCAGGATCAACTAAAATGAATAAAACATATAGCTTTGTAAACTAAAAATAAGTTAAAATAAACGTGTAGGTCAGTGGTAGAGTGCTTGCCTAGCACACATGAGGTCCTGGGTTCAATTCTTAGCATTACCACAAAAAACCAAAAAGGTCAATATGTTCCCTGGGGCAGAACATGAATCCTCAGATCTCTTTATATTATTGAGAAAAGGTGTTAGGCACTGAGGATGTACAATAAGCACCCTACAAGGCACTCCTGTGCTAGCACTTAAACACAGCTATTTTGTGAAACAAGCACACCATTTAAACAGCAGATGTTTGGAATATATGTGATAATTTCACTTATACAAAATTACTGCTGAGCTGATTATACAGTCTTTAAATCATGAGGACAAACTGAATTGCAGTTACTGAAATTATAAAGAAGAGAATCAGTTTAAATCACTGGGATATGGGTTTAGACAGTAAGCAAGAATTTCCCAACAAATTAAGAAATGTTTCAAAGGTGAATGTGTAAGTTCCTGCCCTGGAAACCCTTAGAAGTGATATGGCTAGACCAGTCCCCAAACTACAGGCTGACTGTCCCTTATCTGAAGTGTGGTGGGGCCTGAGTGTTTTTGCACTTTGTGGGTTTTTTTCTTTTTTAAAAAAAATTTGAAATACTTGCACATTTATAATGAAATATTCAGGCATGGGGCCCAATTCACTTGTGTTTGGGGGACGTGGTTGTAGCTCAGTGACAGAGCTCTTGCTTAGCATATGCAGCATCCTGGGTTTGCATACCAGCAACACAAAAAAGAGGAGGAGGAAAAGAAAAAAGATGGATTTGCATTTATATTTCATAGTAATTCTACACACTGTTTTCAGTGCGCCCGAACAGCTCATGCTATATTCATGCCGTCCTGTGAGTGGGGAGCATGGCACTTATCTTTTGCATTGTCAGTACAATCTGTAAGGGTTGCTGAGACCAGAAGTCACTCATCACTTGCACAAGAACAGTGAAAGCATTTTCTTCCAAACAAAGTCAATGCTTGTCATTAGGATGGCCCAACTGTACCTGTGGTAGAAAGGTGGCCTGTTTTTTTCTTCAGCTGATAATGCTTCACAGAGGGTGTCTGCATCACTGTGCACCACAGAATTCCCCAGTTCTGTAAGGGTGCTTCTGCTTAAGCTAGTCCCTGGGGAAAACCTTTCAGAACCCAGAATCTCATCTGGTTTCTCTTCTTCAACTGGTTCCCAAATGTTCATCTCGAAAGAACCTATATTTCTCTGCACGCGTTTTAGGGCTTTCACCCTCACTTTATGGATAGAATGCATGACAACAGACATCATCTCCTCAGTCTGGGGACCTGAAAGTGGAGAACAAAAGGCCTGTGATTCACTCAAATGCTTCAACTCAAGACATAAGGGACCCAATTCTGCTTTTTTTCTGGGGACACAAAACCTAACAACTAAGGCTTATTCCCATATTGTTACAGATTATGTTTTATTCAGTACTCATTGGAGAGGTATGTGAGAGGCCCTGGGTTCAACCTCCAACAACAAAAGAAAATTAAAGCCACAACACTATAAATGTACTTCATGCCACTGAATTACACACTTAAAAATGGTTAAAAGTGGAAGTGGGTGAGAATGGCACACACCTATAATCCCTGCTGCTCCAGAGACGGAGGCAGGAGGATGGAGATAAGGCTGGAGGGTGGAATTTGAGGTAACCCTGGGCAACACAGAGAACTTCACACAAACAAAAAGGTTAAAGTATCGAGAAGGAAAATTATAAATATCTTCAATACGCAAAGCACTATATGACACCCCTCCTTGCTGCACCAGTCTGTTTAGAGACGGAATCTGTCCATGTTGCTCAGGCTAGAATGAACTTATAGGCTCAAGCGATCCTCTTAATTCAGCCTCCCAAGTAGGTGGGACCACAAGCTCATGCCACCACAGCCAGTTCATGTGCTCATTTTACACATCTTGTTTAATTCTCTAGTTCATATTCTTAAGGTAGATAGTAATATATCCATCTTACAAATAAGGAAATGAGGCTCAGAGAAACTGAGTCTCTCATTTAAGGTCACACAGCTACTAATTAACAGTCATGACCTAATGTGAGCTCTATCTGGCTCCAGAACCACAGAACTAGTTCTGCAGTGGGGTAAGGTGCTGACCTCACACTCTCGTCTCTAGGGAAAAGCAAAAACGCACAGATGCAAGAATGGCAGAAAATAAGTGCTTTCAAAAGAAGAGCATCTTCGGCAATTTATCCATTAGATATCTAAGAAATAACGAATACCTTTCACAACACAGTGTCTGAGTCTCTGCTGAAGAGAGTGGTATTTTTCTCTTAAAGGAACTCTTATGTCCTCTGGATTGGGAAATGCTTTCACGAAAATTTCTGCTACCTTCAGAAAAAGTGTTTTAAAGTTTTATGAGCAACATCATTTTCCCCCTTTTTCTTCCCTCAAATATTTTAACTCAAAATATAAAAACATATTTAGTACTAATCTGTTGATGTTGTACTGAAAGCTCTTTAAGTTAGCTTCATCATCTTTTGTCCCCCTTTTAAAAATTTTTAAATGTTTAACTGACAAAAACTATATATTCATGGGTACAATGTGATGGCTGGATATACATATATACATTGTGTGATTACTGCAGCCAAATAAACACATCCATCACTATAGCTACCATCGTGTGTGGGGAGGGGGGAGCACACTTAAAATCTCTGCCTTGTTAAATTTCAGGTAAATATAGTAGTATTAACTAGTCACATTATACATTAGATGTCCAGAACTCACGTATCTTGTAAATGAAACTCTAGACTTTTTAACCAGAATCTCCCCATTTCTACCATGCTATATCTGCAAGGATATTATGTCAAGTGAAAAAAAACCAAACACAGAAAAGCCACACAATTCTTAATTTAAAAAAGTAAAAATCTTTTAAATTCTGATTCAGTGTTAGTTTATTTTCCCCTAAAATCATATTACCGTTCTCACTGGTGGTAGTTCTCCAATCAGGCTCAAAATTATATCCTGAATAAGTTCTTCAATATTAAAAAAACGAGAGAAAGGTAGCATGCGATAAGCCCATTCCACTGCACCAAGACAGTGCTCAACCACGCAGGGATCAAACTCTACTTCAAGGTCCTAAATGGGTATTGAAAAGATTTATTGCCCTTCAGTTTAGATGGATAGATCAGAATTAGTTCAAATCATGACACAAAAAGTAAATTTTCTAAGTAATAATTTTCTAAGTAATGTTTGTTCCTTTTTCTTATTCTTATGCTAAAAATACCTTTTCTCTCCTTGCATTTTCTCTTGCTTTCTGATACTGCCTACAACTGTAGGATAAATTATCACGGATATGCAGCACCCAGCACAAGGCACAGAGTTCTCTGAAGCAGCCTAAAGAGGGATATAAAGATGAAAAAATAGTATGAGTATGTGTATTAAAATTAGAATCACTCAACTTCTGCTGCTTTTTTCAGAATATGTTTTGTTGATTATAAAAGAAACACAGGCTCACAAACACCTTATATAAAAGTCAAGAGTTCCTTCCAAAATTTTAATTCATATTATTCTGTAATATTTCATGTATATCAGTTGCAGGAATATACTAAAAACACACTTACAGAGTAAGTACTTGTTTCATAATTTCATAGTATATTATAGATATTTTTCAAGGCCAATACAAGTAACTCTACATTGGATAATTAATTTGGAAAATCCTTTCCTTTTCTTCAGTGCTCGTAAACTAACTCAGTGCCTCACACATATCAACCAAGTGCTACACCACTGAACTGTAACCCCAGCCCTGGCCTGAAAATCACTTACTGAGATGTATTTGTTGAAATTTTTAAATATTAAGGACAATTGCAAATACTCATTTTTCATTAAAAGCAACACATGGGCCAGGGATGTGGCTCAATGGTAGAACATGTGCATGGCATGCATGAGGCTCTGGGTTCCATCCCCAGCACCAAGAACAAACAAAATAAAACAGCAGTACAAGTATACAAAGATGTGTAAAAATCATGGTGTGTATAGTGCTTTACAATTACCCTTTTTCAAAACCTAATGCAGGGCTGGGGCTATAGCTCAGTGGCACAGCACCTGCCTGACAAATCCAAAGTGCTGAGTTTGATTCCCGGTACCAAAAAACAAAAACAACCAAACAAAAAACCCAGAATATATCTTGAATATCTTTTCATAATAATATACTTTTTAAAATTGCAACTATGGTATCCCAGTGTATTGAGCATCATCATTTACATACAACCACGTAGTAAAACAAATTTCAGTTCCTTTTAATACATTCCCAGGCTACACTTGCCTCTTTCATCAGAGTGAATGAAAAGCCTATAAACCAAGACCATGACAACAGAGAGAAGCAATTGCACAACATTTTGATGTTACTGAAATTTGAAAACGGACAGTCTGATATTTATGACACATAACATTAGTACTAAGCATGAGTAAGTTAAAAATGAATATTTTAATCAAAATCTGGAAGTAAGATCAGGACTTAATTTTAGAATGATAAGAATTAAAGATTATGGAGAAAAGAGTGGAATAAGATCCAAAGTTTTACTTCTTTTTAAACCTATTATTCAGGTAATTAGACACTAACTATGAAAAGGAAATCGTACAAGGAGATACAGATAGAAAATAAATGCTAACTATAATTAATCACAATATAGAAATATTAGCATAAAAGCTATCTATTTTAACCCATCAAATTAATCTGGAAGAATTATGAATTTTGGGATGCTACAAAAAGAGACACAAAACAGTCATCATCAAGCTGGGCATGGTGGCAATAGGATCCTAAATTTGAACACTAGCCTGGGCAATTTGGAGAGACCCTAATCCAAATACAACACAACACAATGCAGCAACCAACTGGGAAATGTAGATCGGTGCAAAGGCCCTGGGCTCATCTCCAGAACAACAAAAGGCATATTCACTTATTTAGCAATTCTACTTCTGAGACTCTGAGGAAATATTTCAAAATACAAAAAAGAAATTGATATGCTGATAGAAACTTAAAGTAAAATTTAATGTTTGCTAATAAAAGCCATTAAAATTAGGAGATATGAAAATTTATAAAATGGAAAAAAGCTTAGGTGGGGACATGGTAAATTGAAAAAGCAGAAAAAAAATGCTAAGTCTGTACTAAAAAGTTAGCCAGGGATATAGCTCAGCAGCACAACACCTGCCTGGCAAGCGCAAAGTCCTGAGTTTGATTCCTGGTACAAAAATAAATAAATAAATACACACACACACACACACACACACACACACACACACACACAATACCAAAAAGTTCAAAATTAATCCACTTAATTGTGTTTGGCAGCATACTCTAGCTGCAAGAAAATAACCATGACAAAGGTATTCTTGAATGCTAAAATTCCAAATTTAAATAACAAATCAATGACAGTAAGAGTTATAATTGTACAACTGTTTGTACTAATTTCCTAATTTAAAACCATACACATAAAGCTTGTGTGTACATGGCTGCTAAATACCATATTTACACATGAAAACAAAGTAAAATATCAGGACATACTGTACTTCAAAGAGTCAAAAGTTTCGAGACTTTCTCAAATCAAATGAAAATATATCATTATTCATATATAAGCTGATTTTAAGCATGCAATTCATTTTTGACAAACCTATTGCTCTAATGGAAACTTCATCGAGTTTGTGGTCTCCAGTTGCTCCAGGTCTAAAGAATGTTACACCTCCTTTACAATAATTAAGTAAGGACTGGGGGAAAGCACTCAGCAAAGGAAGGGACCCTTTCATTCGAATCTGAAAGGAAACAATGACAGAATATACTAATTATCATTAGTATAAATAATTTCTAAAGGAAACTAAAGGAGCAAGGCAGTTGACAGAACCATACAGAGGGAAACAACAGCACAATTCCTCTACCATTCTAGGAAAATAGCCCTGAAATCAGCTGCACTTTCATAAAGTTCACAAATCTAATTCAAGAAATTAGATTGTATCTCAATCTAGAATACTAGATTGTACCTCAAAAGAGAAAAAAGGTTCTAAGTCATTTATACACTTGTTACTCAATTTTGCCTATATAAAAGGAAATTCAATGTTCTTCATCCCTGACTTTTACCATAGTCATGACAAAGAAAATAAATATAAGTACCTAAATCATATCCAAAAGAAACTATGTACCACCCAAAAATAAATACAAAACTTGATCTATATATATAATTTAAAAAATACTAATCTATAAATAACTGAAGTAGAAAGTCACCATTTGGCAACCTCTAAAAAAAGTATTTGGTGGGTTGATGCAGAACTGTACAGAGGTGTGACAACCCAAACTCCCTGATCAATCTCACCATCACTGACAATGAAGTGAACAGACATAGCTGCCACATATGCCATGCAACAAGACACAGAAAATGTCTGAGAAAGCCTGAGGCTGAACATAATCAAATCTCTCTACCTTGATGAGTACAGATCAAGTACCAGTTTATAGGAAAATAAAAAGAACAAGTTAAATAACACTAAATAAGAAATGATGAAACAACTCTAGAATATGGTATAGGACAAATTACCTATCTAACAAATCAAGAATTAAAAAAAGGCTGTTAAAGATGAAAGAAAAGGGATCTAAGAGACATAAACCCGGGAAGGAAGATTACAAGCAGCTACTTCCCCTCTACTAGTTACCTTCCAGAAAGATGTGATCTAATCACTTTTCTTTGTAAGCATGCAAAACAGTCTTCATGTCAAACACATTCATGGCACTGACTATCAAGGTGTACTAGGAAGAAGGGGAGCAAGGAACGGGGCCCTTGTTGCTACAGTCATATGAACTGAACTTGGCCCAAAACCTGAATGGAGCTGGGAATGGATATAAGCTGAAAATGGATGATTCTCGAGAGCCTTTTAGGGAAATGCTGTGTTGCTACTACCCTGACTGACCTTGTGAGACTCAGCCAGACCCAGCTGAACTAACAGACTTCTAATGCAGAGATAATAAATAGATACTGTGATTTTTAGGGGTTTTCTTTGGGGGCAGGGGACAGGGTCTTGCTGTGTGGTTCAGACTGATCTTGAACTCACTGTGTAGTCCTGGCCTTGAACTTGAGACTCAGCCTCCTGAACAATGACATTACAAGTGGGCACCATTCTGCCCAGCAGGTGTTGTTTTAAGAATAGGTGTTGTTACAAAGTGCTAAAGTTGTGGTAGTTAGAACAGAAGACTAATACTGTGCAAAATCTTTACTTAGTATTTTTTTATTGGGATAAAATTCAAATGCCATAAAATTCACCTCTTAAAAATGTAAAATTCACTGGGTTTGGTGGCACATACCTTTAATCCCAGCACCTTAGGAGTCTGAGGCAGGAAGATCACAAGTTTGAGCCTAATTTGGGCAACGTAGCAACTTAGGGAGATCCTTCCTCAAATAAAAAATTGAGAAAGGGCTGGGGTTATAGCCTAGTGTGAAAGCTCCAGTTTCAATCCTCAATAGTGCAAAATAATAAAAGAACAAATGTACAGTTCAGTGGTTCGGTACATTCACCGTCAGCCAACCACTAGCACCGTCTAAAGCCATGACAGTTCTATTGCTCTAGCAGGAGGACTATTAGTAGTCCCTGCTCATTTCCCTCCTCTCCAGCCCCTGGGAACCACTGATCCACTTTACATCTCCACTGTGATTATCTAGATATAGAATAAATATGGTTTTATTTTTATGAGAACTGTATGTAATTTTCACAAACTTTCTTTTGCTCAGAAAAAGGCTAATTTTCAAAAATACCTGGTAAGACAGGACTTGCAGCTGGATAAGGAAACATATTGAATGCTCCACCCAGATGGAGTGTAAGAATGCTATCACCGCTCATAGGGAGTCAGAACGAAGGGCGATGACAGCTGCAGAACCAGAAGACAGCAACCGGGACAGCCGAACTAGTGGAGACACCTGACAGGCAACAGCCAAGAACTTTCCATTCCCTGAACCCAGTGAAGTCCCCACACAACAGACACTACACTTCAGGAAGTAGGGGAGGGTGGGAAACTGAGTTTAATCTTATGATTGTGAGGGGAGAAAGTAAGTGTAATTCCCAGCAACTAAATGACTAGATTACACTGTCTACAGCCAAAGAGGATGGGACCAACCTAGAGACTTAGCTCAAAGTCCTTATCAGCAGAAATAACCTGCTCTCTCTAGGTTGCTTACGGTAAATTAGCATGAAATTCATGGGTTCAAAGTGTAGGACTTCTTGGAAGTGTTACTAAAGTATAAATACTGGTATATTTCAGTTACTTAACACAGCACATGAATGATCTAGACATCTACATACCTTCTGCATAACTTTTCTTGCCCACCTCAGCTGCAAGATGTACCACTGTGCTACAGGAAAAGAACAGCGAGCTGCCCGGAAAAGCAAGAGAATCCGCTGAAGGATTCCAGACACCTTTTGACGATTACGTTTTTCAGCTTTTAAAAGAAGATCATCACCATCTTCCTGAGGACAATAAGATACTCGATTTTAAAGGCAACAAAAAAATTTGAAATGTTAAAATGAAAATAAAGATCAGAAAATGATACCAGTGCTTCTCAAACTAAAATGTTTCTGGAGACAGTAAATTTTGAGGCACAGGCTCTGAGATTTCAATTAAGGCTATTTCTGGTGTTGAAGAAATAATTCTCTCCCCTCACACAGTGCACAGGGCTCAGTGGATCACAGTCTCAGGTCTCCCCCTAGCGCAGGGTAAGCCCACTGTTGTGGACTCCTGGGGACTATCACAGGAGAGGCCCTTCCTCTGTAACAATGCTATTATCAACTGTGTTTTACAGGTAACGTTTCAACAGCAGTTCAGTAAACTACCTGACTATGCAGTTAGTAGACAGCTACGCTGGGATCCAGAAGTTTGTTTTTAAAGCTTGTGTTTTTAATCTGATAATTATTATCAAACTAGTTATTTTTCAAATTAGACAAAATCAACTTCAATTAATTAAGACAATAATGCACTAAGCTTACCTCACTAAGAACAGCCGGCTGGGGACAGTATAACGGAGGAGCTGGAAGATACAAGCGGATGGGCACCAAGCCCCACAGGCTCTTACTGAAGTCCTTGGCTGAGTCCATCAGAAGCTGAAGCGTCTCTGAGACAATATCTGCATCAGCCATAGCTGATGCTTTCAGCACTTCCTGCACTGAACTAAACAGCAGATTTCCATCTTCCTCTTCAATAGGATCTATCAAACACAAAATTTGGCAAAACAGTTAAAATTTACATTAAACTTCTTATCCTATTTTATAAATCTGAAAAAGGAAACTGTCAAGAATAAACATGCAGGGCATTGTAGCACACGCTTATCATCTCAGTACTCAGAAGGCTGAGGCAGGAGGATCACCGTGAATTTGAAGGTAGCCTGGGCTATATAGTGAGTTTATGGCCAGCCTGAACCTCATAGCAAGACTCTGTCTTAAAAAAAAAAAAAAAAAAAAAGAATGACTATATTGTTATATTGTTCAACATGCAAAACATCCAAGTTTATGAACAAAAATTTATGAATTATCCTGTTATTTTAAAAGGTCAGAGCATGCAGTGTTTTCCAGTACCATGAAGATACTGTAGTAACAATTACACAATAAAAATATTCATTAAATGTAGTCCTGAGTCAAAAAAGTAGTATAATAATAATTGAAAAAAATACCAAGAAAGATATCAGAATAATAGGTAATATTATGTAAGGCAAGAGCTCTACCACTGAGCCACATCCTCAGCCCCAATAATAGGTAATATTATGTGAAGGCAGTGAGAGACTAATTAAGTTTATGATAAAACTTGTAAAAAAACAAAAAATACAATAGGCATATGTATAGCACAGCTTCAACTATGAAAATATTTGTGTATGTAAGGGTGTGTCCCAGAAGGGAAAGTGTAAGGAGATACAGTGAGTAGAACTGGGCAGTAGGGTGTTTTATATTATGAAATATTTTAAGTGAATATTCAACAGGAGAAATATGTTCAATATTAACATTTTGTTGTTCAATTTATTTTTTAAATAAAACATTACATAAACAGCTGGAGTTTCCTTGAGCACCAATCATATTCTACTCCCGATCTTCCACAGAGGTAGCCAATATCCAGAATTTAGTGTAGACAGACTGGAATTCCTATTAGATAGACATGTGTCTTTCCATTCTGTACGCCACAAAGTGTAATTTCTCTTCCCCATTTTTCAAATCTTGGTATTTCCCTGTATATTTTGTATATATTTATCTCTATATATTTTATGTCTCTGATTTGCTTTTCAGTCCATTGAGTATCTATCACTATACGGGCCTAATAACTTACACTACACAAGTGGATTCATACAATATGTAGTCTTTTTGTTTGACTTCTTTCATTTAGTATGATGTTGTAACATGTTCTAAGTAGCCTGTTTCTCTTCATTATTTCCTATACCATTTTATGGAAATACTGCAATGGTTTTCTATTCACTAGCTAATGGACATTTGGGCTATTTCTAATTTTTGGCCATTATGAAAAGGCCACAATAAATATTTATGTACAGACTTTTGGGTGGACTTACATTTTATTTCTCTTGAGTAAATACCTAAGAGTGGAATCCTTTATATTTTCTCTTTGTTTCAGACCTTTGGCAATTTCCCCTTATTTTCTGAAAGACTGGTCTTTAAACAGATATTTTTTGTACTTTATCTAAAAACATATTCTACCTATGTATTTACTATGGGAGAGTTTTCAAATCATACAGAATAACATAGAACTAGAACCAAGAGTTCAGATAAGGGTTTCTGTTTGGTGTTTTTGGTTTTTTTTCCTTAGCTAAGATCTTGCTACATTGAGCAGGCTTCAGAGACTTCTAGGCTCAAATGATCCTCTACTTTGCCCTGCCAAGGAGCTGGTACAGCAGACTGCGTCACCATACCCAGTTCTGGACAGATTAGGGACTTTTTCAGTCCTTTTTGTCAAATATAGCTTTTATATAGTAACATTATCATTTCATTAATTTTAAAAAGCTGAAAATTATTAAAGAAAACTTAACAGATTTCTAAGTATTATAGGTTCTCTCAAGAAAGAAAAGTTTTAGGAATCTAGATTTACAGGTCTTATTTCTTATAGGAGTTAAGCTCTAAGAAAAAGAAATTGTCCCACTGTTGTTCTGGTTTTACTGTTCAAAGTATGACTTCAAAGGATTTCACACTTTTTCTCTAAATAACTCCATTTGTAAACCAAATTTTTTACCATTCCTGGGTAAGTCTACATAGTACATGCAATTATTACTTTTAATTTTGTAATGCCACTTTAGTCTAGTCTAATAACTTTAAGCATCTATTTAGTTTTCAATGTCTCTAATTAAAAAAAAAATCTAGGTTAAGTGTGTAGCTAAGTGGTACAGTGTTTGCCTAGCATGCAAAAGATCATAGATTTTATCCACACAACACAAACACAGACAAATCTATAAAATATATATTTATATATTTGATGAGAGCTTAATTGAATCACCTCCAAGTGCACTTGCTGGTTCAAGATCCTATTATTCTATTAGTGCAAAAGAAAATGATCCCAGTGCAGCAAAATTAAATTTAGTATAAGCAGTTATGGTAGTGGATGCCTTTAGTTCTCACCATCCAGGAGGCTGAGGCAGGACATAACATGAGTCCATGAGTTCAAGACCAGCCTGGGCTACATAATGAGAACCCATTTTGAAGAAAAACAAATTAATATAAAGGTATGTATTGAAAACCTGAAAATCAGTCCTGGTTATTAATCCTTATGTTTTGAGCTGGTATCAGTTTTAGACGTTCCCATACTTGACAATATATATATATATCACCCTTATATTTTTGATAAGCTTATTTCAAAATGTTAATACATCTCTAGATATTTATATGCTTTTTATAATAAAGGCTCATATTAACCTGATATGTATGTCAGAGTGTATGTAGGTAACACACCTGTAAATTGTTTATATTTTGAGCCCACTTCATTTTTTGCTTCCAATGAGGCTGGCTGACCTAAAAAGCACTGCAATTTTTCCTGGAAAATCTGTGCTGGAGTCATATTTAATGGCAGATTCAGATCCCTTTTCTTGGACCTGAAATGACATCAAATTAAGGGAAATGAATCTAAAAAAAATTTTTTAAAGGAAAGACTTTACACATCAGGAACAAAACATGAAAATTTAAGAAGCATTGGAATTCATTTGTCTTTATTTACCCGACATTTAAAAAGGAAACACAGGATCAGGCCCTCCCTGATTATGCCAGCCTAATGCCCCTGCCCTTTCACGGGATTGCATCTAGTGCTTTTCCACTAAGCTACATCTGCAGCCCTTTCTTTTGAGACAGGGTCTCACTCAGTTGCTGAAGCTGAGCTTGAACCTGAAATCCACTTGTCTTGGCATCACAGAGTGCTAGAATTTTAGGTATGTGTCAGGCATATTTTTTCATTTTTATGTCCTACTGCTGCCCTACATACATACTGTCCAAAGAGGACCAAAACTATATTTGCCAGACATTTTTGCTCATGCTTAGAATGTTCTCTCTCTCAATTGCTATTCAATTTGTCAAGATCTTGTCTACCCTTATTGCCCATCTCCAGTAACATCTCCGACATAACATACTCACTATCTTTCCCCCACGTGGTGTTACCATTCTCCCCACTACACCACTGACACTCTTATCATACTATATAAATTATAATAATGTTTTGTCCTATTTTCTCTATTAAATATAAATAACGTAAGCATAGAAATTATGTGCCATTTAAGTTTTATCCACTGAAATACCTTATATAGAGCTTTGGAAAGAGCAGCTGCTTAATAAACATACACTGAATTACTGAAATTTAAAAAGATGTAAGAGACATGGCAGTGCCATGATATTCAGAAAAATACCAGAGATTTATTTAATTAGCTTAAAGCTCAAATTCTATTTGGGACAAATTCTCTCATTGACTATATGCCCCACAGCATTACTAAATAAATATTTCAGCACAAATAAGTAAAACACTAAAGGCACTCAACATAGTAATCACTGTTTTAAATAGCATGTGACTAAGTTTAGTTAAAATTTCAACTCCTTGGTTTCATTAACCACATTTCAAATGCCTGATAGTTGCTTGTGGCTAGTGGTTACTACAGTGTACAGCAGGCACATGGCAGATGACTATCACTGAAGAAAGTCCCTTTGATAATGGTGAACTAAGAATTCCACATATGCAAATACGAAGAATATGAAGAACAAACACAGCCAGGCGTGGTGGTGTATGCCTGTAATCCCAGCACTCAGGAGGCTGAGGAAGGAGGATCGTTGTGAGTTCAAGACCAGCCTGGGCTGCAAAGTGAGCTCAAGGCCAGTCTAAACTACACAGTGAGACCTCGTCTCAAAAAGACAAGAAAAAAAAAAAAAAGAAAGAAAGAAAAAAAGAGGAACAAACACAATTCAGAAGACACTGTCATGCTACATTTAAAATATATACCTCACAGAATTGCTATCATGTTTACAGAACAGTTGGAAAGCCACACCAATTGAAACAGATGTCTTCCAGTCTCCAAGTTTATGGGCCAACCACACAGCCTCTGGAATAAGGCCACCAATAAATAATAATTCAAGGGCATATTCAGCTGTCCACACATTAGAGAGATTCTGATCTCTAACAATACTGGCCACCTTAGAGTGTTGCAGAGGAATAAATCGAAGGGACTGCTCTGTGAGAAAATTAAAGAAAATGAGTATTACTATTACATGCATATATCCAAACCCACGCCGCCTCACAGGTCTCCGACACATCCAGCTTGTTCTTGCTGTGGCACAAGCTCCAGTTAGCGTGCTCTGTCCTCACATGTCCATGGCTGACATTTTCCTGTTACGAGTTCCACTTACATTTAACCACCTCAGAGTGCTCCTCCCTAAATTCCCAGTCTGAACTCACTGTGTTTTGGGTTTTTGTTTCATTGAACTTAGGAATCAAATTCAGGGCCACTGATAGGCTATGTCTTCTACCACTCAGCTATACCTCCAGTCTCTAAACTCCCAGCATGGACAACTTAGTGATACAGCAAGACCCTGTCTCGAAAATAAAAAAGTAAAAATGGGCTGGGGATGTAGCTCAGTGTGAAGGCACTGGGTTTAATTCCCAGTACCAAAACAAAATGCCACACAACATTTTGTAAATAGGAATCTGTCTAAAATTTGTGCAAATTATGTTCAGTAAAAACAAACTCGGGGCCAGGTGTGGTGGCACACGCCTGTAATCCCAGCACTTGGAAGGCTGAGGCAGGAGGATCGTTGCAAGTTCGAGACCAGCCTGGGCTACGAAGTAAGCTCAAGGCCAGCCTGAACTGCACAGTGGCATAGTGAGACCCTGTCTCAAACAGACAAAAAAAGAACAACAAACAGACTGAGAGAGAAATTGAGGAAAACATACCTTTTACAATAGCAACCAAGAAATTGAAATACTTAGGAATCAATCTAACAAAGAATGTGAAAGATTTATTCAGTGAAAACTACAGTACTCTGAAAAAGGAGATTGAAGAGGACTTCAATAAATGGAAAAACATACCATGCTCATGGTTAGGAAGAA
>PVLD010009112.1:47253-79284 GCA_004027595.1 Dinomys branickii | reverse complement strand
TGTGTGTGTTACAAACCTGTCCCCGTTTGTGAATTCTGCTTCTCTCCTGCTCAGTGGCTTTCTCAAGACTCGGGTTTTCATTTGATCCAGAGAAGGTTTTGAGAACAACCTACAGGCTGTACGAACAAAGAGTTTGACCTATGATTTCCCAAAATCCATGTGCAGAATTGGGTTGTTACCACCGAATGTCTCTGGTCTCAGGCTGTTCAGGATCTCCCAAGAGCTCACGAAAACAAACCAGAAACTGTAGAACGTGAGGCTGAACCACTAATTTCTCAATACGGAATGATAGCAATAATGAAATCGGTAACCTCATTTCAGCATAAATGTAGTGAACATGGTGGAGAAGTCCCCAGGGTGTACCCCAGTGTCCAAGGTCAGCTGACAGGAACTGCTTCAGAAACACGGGGACCATGCTTAAATGCAGCTTCCCAGCCCTCACCCTGCTAGGTCACATGCGGGCCCTGGGAGTCAGCATTTTCACAGAGCTTCCCAGCTGGTTCCATCGCTCCCTCAGCCTCCCTCAGCGACGCCACCACATGGTATCTTTGTGCCCAGCATCCTGAAGGATGAGGGTGCTGCCGCAGGGCACATGGGAATGTCACTGCCATGACTTTATGACCTCTGGGGGAGTTGAGCTATGAGAGGAGGGCCTCCGAATCCACCCTAGCTCCATTCAGGGATGCCCTGAGTGACCCCTGAGACTGGAAGGACCCTGCTGTGGACAGCCACTTATCAGGGGTCCAGTTAGAAATTGCCCTCAGGTCACTAAGCGAATGTAGGTCTGTAAAATTTCCAAAACTGTAGGCTTTCCATACCCCACACTGCCTGTGTATGTCTGGTTTCCAGAAAGAAGAAGGAGGCCATGGTGGTGGACCCCTCCAGCAACCTCTACTACTGCTGGCTGACCGTCATCGCGCTCCCGGTCTTCTACAACTGGTGTCTCCTGGTGTGCAGGTGGCGTAGGGCTGGGCAGGAGGGGCTGGGGCAGGGACAGCCAGGCCCAGAGGTGGAACTCTGAGTCCCCACATAGCCACCATACAGCTCTGGTGCCTCAGTTTTCCCATCTGTAAAACCAAGGGGTCCCCTAGAAGGACTCTTCGGGTGCTCTGAGCCCTTGGAGGGGAGCTGCGCTCCAGCTGGACAGCAGGGATTCTGCTGCTTTGCATCCTCCATGCATCATCTGCAGGGGGCACAGGCAGGCAGCTGCTCTTAGGAGGGGAAGGGTGGGCCTGGGAATCAGTATTCTGGCAGCAATGCCTGGTGCATTTCTGAGCATGTGCAAGAGGGTGCAGGGGGCATGCTGTTCTCTGAGGGGAAGCTTGGGTGGTGGGGATTTTCTAAGCGGGTTGCAACTCTCTGGGGGTAGATGTGGATGTTGCGGGTATTCCTAGGTGAGTGTGTACCGCTGGGGTTTAGAGGAAGCAGTTGTTCCTCTGAAGACCTGCTGGGGCTGCAGAACTGTCCCATGCGAGCTGCAGGTGGGTAGTGCAGTGAGGACCAGCAGCTGCTGTCCGATAAGGATGAGTAGGGTCAGGGCCTTTCCCTGGAAGCTGGCAGTGTGGGAATGCGGGCCCACACCCTCCCTTCTTCAGTCTGAAGGAAGACCGGGACTTGGGCTTTCCTGTGCCAACCTACAGTGTGGGGCCACCAGGGGGAGCCATGTCCTTCCAAGGGCCAAGTCAGGCTTTGGGGGCCCTCCTGAGCAGGCATCAGTCAAGGACACAGTCAAGTGCTCTTCAGAGGCTGCCTGGTGTCCACCATTCCTGGCAAGTCCGGGGATTCAGCTGCTGTTCTGGAGTTAGACAAGGGGCTGGGGCCCCTCACAGAAGGCCCACAGGACAAGGGTGCAGAGGCAGGCTCAGTGCTTCTGAGAGCAAATGAGTTTAGGGTCTCCTAAGCATACCCCAGGGCTGACCTGACATAGCTCTGCGAGGGTGAGGGGTGTCTCTGGGGCTTTCCTGAGCCACTGTGTGAGATCAGGATGCAAGGGTGACTCCATCTGTTGAGAGTAGAGAGTGGACTTTGGGATATTTCTGAGCAGGTGTGCAAGATGGACAGCCACTGCCCCAGGGGGTGTGCGGTGGATTTGGGGGCATTCCTGATTGTGTCATGTGGCACACATGCAGGGGAGCCCTGATGCTACCTTTGTGAGTCACTCTTACATCCCTGTGGTGACAAAATGCATGAGTTGAACAATTTAAAAGGACAAAAGTTTGTTTTGGCTCACGGTTGAGAGGTTTCAGTCTGTGGTCTGCTGGCTCCATTGCTTTGGGCCTGTGGAGAGGGAGAGCATCACGGTGGGGAGCAAAGCTGCTCCCTGGGGTCTTGTAGTTCGCTATTCACTCTTTAGGGGCGACCCCAGCTCTTCTTGGAGCTCTGAGACTGCTTTAGTTACGGTCCCATCACTGGGACAAATCTCTGACACCCACAGCTTAAAGGAGAAGAGGGTTACTTTGGCTCGCGTTTTCAGTCCATAGTCAGCTGGTGCCGAGGCAGGAAGGGCAGGGGGAAGGGTCTGGCGGAGGGAGGCTGCTCACATCATGGCGACCGGGAAGCAGAGAGTAAAGGGCGGGGCCAGGGAGAAAGATAGACTCCTCCAGGTCACGCCCCCAGTGACCAGCTCCAAGCCTTAACAGTGACCACAGGGCAGAATGGCTGCTCAGAGCCTTGGTCTCTTCTGCAGAATCCTGGGGTGACTGCACTGGGGTGACACCACACAGGCAGGGTTGTCATTGGGTGAAAGGAGTCCTGCGTGTGGGGCACAGTTGGTGCCTGGCCTGTGCTGGAACTGTGGTCCTGCCCCTCCTGCCTCACACTTGGCTTGTTTAGGGCCTGCTTTGATGAGCTTCAGTCTGAGAACCTGATACTGTGGCTGACCCTGGACTACTCAGCAGATGTCCTCTACAGCTTGGACATGCTGGTGCGAGCCCGGACAGGTGAGTGTGCCCCAGGCTGAGGACTTCTCTGCCAGGACACAGGTCCCCAGTACAGGGACCATGAGGACCAGAGGAAATGCTGAAGGAGGTCCACAATGGCTGGTTGGATGTCATCTACCCTTGACCACGAGAGTCCAGGCGGGGCTGGGGATGCTCCAACCAAACGGTGGGTGCTGTTATCCCAGCCCGCCAGCACTGGACCCTTGGACAGGACCCTGAGCAGGGGTCAGGATGCCTGGGCTCGGGGCACTGTGCTCCCAGTGAGCTCAATGGCCTTGAGGAGTCAAACTGTCCTGGTTTCTTTCTCATCTGAGACACAACTCCTGGCACCCACCCGTTAGACGAGGACAGGGTGACTTGGCTCGTGGTTTGTAGAGGTTCCATCCATAGCCCCTGGCTCCAAGACAGCTACGAGGGAGAGGGCTGTGGCAGAAGAGTGTTGCTCATGCATGACGTGGCAGACAGGAAGCCCAGAGAGATGGCAGGAGCAGGGAAAGGAAACCACCCAGACCACGCCCTGTGACCCACCTCTTCCAACCAGACCCTACCTCCTAGCAGCAGGTCAGCTATGAACTCACCTTTATCTAATTTGCACAAAAATATCACCTCAGCAGGTGGAGACCCTGCTTGTCTTTTCCCAGTTCTTTGAACAGAAACTGCCATGCTGGTCATCACAGCCTCAGACCCCAGCAGGGCTTCATGGTGCACACAGCTCTCCAGCCGGGTCTTGCTTGCTTATTAGAACCACTACAGCAGCCAGGTGTGGTGATGCATACACGCAATCCTAGCTACTCGGGAAGCTGAGGCAGGAAGATCATAAATTTAAGCCCAGCCCGGGCAACTTGGCAAGACCCTATCTCAAAACAAAATTTAAAAACTTCTGGGGATGCCAGCATGGTGAAGCACACCTATAATCCCAGCACTCAGGAGGCTGAGGCAGGAGGATCGTTGCAAATTCGAGACCAGCCTGGGCTACAAAGGGAGCTCACGGCCAGCCTGAACTGCATAGTGAGACCCTGTCTCAAAACAACCAAAAAAAAAAAAAAAAAACTGCTGGGGATACAGCTCAGTGGAAGAGTCCTTGCCTAGTCTGCATGGGGTCCTAGTTTCAATCCCCAACCCCACACACAAAAAATAATAATAAAAAAGAACTATTGCAGGAGTCAAAGAGCGCAGGCATGATTGCTTCCAGCTTACTGATTAGTAAACCTAGGCCACAGGTCCTGTGATTTGCCTGAAGTCTACATTCACCATGCAGCCATGCCAGACTGGTACCTCTGCTTCCACAAGGGTGCCAAACACAATTTAGAAGGCTTCCAGCACCGGGCATGAGGTGCACAGGGGCGACCGCCAGCCCTGATGACCTCCGCAGCAGCACATGTAGATGTGAGAGTGAGGGGCCTGCTGGGCTGGCCATGCGTGGGCGGGGAAGGACACCAGCTCTCAGGCGCTGACTCCGCCTCTTCCTGTGCTTGACACTCACCTTGGTCACCCCAGATTCAGCAGGAAGGTGAGGAAGTGGAGCCATGATAACCAAGCTGCCACTGGATCATAGCCTATGGGAACAAATCTTGAGAACTGAGAGAGGAATCTTTTTTTGGTCTTTTTGGGACAGGGTCTCACTATGCAGTTCAGGCTGGACTTGAACTCACTTTGTAGCCCAGGCTGGTCTCAAACTTGCAACAATCCGCCTGCCTCAGCCTCTTGAGTGCTGGGATTACAGGTGTGTGCCACCATCCCCAGCTTTGAGAAAGGAATCTTAAAGAACTGACAAAGAGTCCCAAGGCACCTGGAGTGCTCTGTGACTACCTATATGCTTCAAAACACATGTAGTTGGCCTTCTGTGACTGCAGGCTACATTCGCAGATCCAGCCAGCTATGAATTGAAAATGGTTGGAAAAAAATTGTGCCTGTACCAAACATGTAAAAACCTTTATTATTCCAAACATAGCACTATTTACATAGCACTTACAATTGTATTAGTATTATAAGTAACTTAGAGATGATTTAAAGTATATAAGAAAGCTGAGACAGGAGGATCTCAAGTTTGAACCTAGCCTGGGCATTTTAGAGATTTTACAAGACTCTGTCTCACAGTAAAAAGTTTTAAAAAGGATAGGGATGTAACAGTGTAAAGGCCCTGGGTTCAATCCCCAGTAACATTAAAAAAAATATGTGCCAAGATGTGCATAGCTTAGAAGCAAATACTATGTTATTTTATATAAGAGCCTTAAACTTGTGAGGATTTCAGGGGGAGCCTGAAACCAATCCCCCCCAGATACCAAAGAACGATTGTTTAACCAAAGAACAGCATGAGGAGTGGGGGCTGGGAATGGGGTGTGCCTTACACTGTATGTGCCAACAAACTTGACTTTCCGCTTTGACCAAAGGGGCAATACCCAGGGTGTGGTCCTAACCCAGAGCCAGCATCACTACTATTTGTTACACCCACACTAGACCTCTGGGTTCAAGCTATGGGTGTAGGTCCGCACACTTTCAAGCAACTCCCAGTCAGTGAGCATGCTACAACGTATCTCTTAACTTTAAAAGACCCTTTTTAATAAATAAATATACATATGTAACATCTCTATTTATCTTTTAAAATTTAATACTCCTCATTTGCTATCACCTAATGCCAAACCTATTTTCAAACTTACACACCCACTTGGCCTGTCTTTTGAAAGAGTGACTAGAGGAGAAATTCATAGAAGAAAAATATCAGAGTGATTTTCCTGCAGGAATGGTGCTGTTTTTTGAAACTCTTTCCATTCACATGTATCCTTGTGTGTTGTGTATCAGGATATAAAGTATCTTTCTCTGCCCATAGTCTAAAACAGGCTCTCTGATGCCCTTGGGACCTTGTCCTTCTTTAGGTTTTCTTGAACAAGGCTTAATGGTCCGGGATGTGAAGAGACTGTGGAAACATTACACAAAGTCCTTGCACTTCAAGCTAGATGTGTTGTCCCTGCTCCCCACAGACCTGGCTTATCTAAAGTTGGGTGTGAACTACCCAGAACTGAGATTCAACCGCCTGCTGAAGTTTTCCCGGCTCTTCGAATTCTTTGACCGTACAGAGACGAGGACCAATTACCCCAATATGTTCAGGATTGGGAACTTGGTCCTGTACATCCTCATCATTATCCACTGGAATGCCTGCATCTACTTTGCCATTTCCAAGTTCATTGGTTTCGGGACAGACTCCTGGGTCTACCCAAACATCTCCAAGCCAGAGTACGGGCGCCTCGCCAGGAAGTACATTTACAGCCTCTACTGGTCCACCTTGACCCTGACCACCATTGGTGAGACCCCACCCCCTGTGAAAGACGAAGAGTATCTCTTTGTGGTCGTAGACTTCTTGGTGGGCGTCCTGATCTTTGCCACCATCGTGGGCAATGTGGGCTCCATGATCTCTAACATGAACGCTTCGAGGACCGAGTTCCAGGCTAAGGTCGACTCCATCAAGCAATACATGCAGTTCCGCAAGGTGACCAAGGATTTGGAGACACGGGTCATCCGGTGGTTTGACTACCTGTGGGCCAACAAGAAGACAGTGGATGAGAAGGAGGTGCTCAAGAGCCTCCCGGACAAGCTGAAGGCCGAGATCGCCATCAATGTGCACCTGGACACCCTGAGGAAGGTGCGCATCTTCCAGGACTGCGAGGCGGGGCTGCTGGTGGAGCTGGTGCTCAAGCTGCGGCCCACCGTGTTCAGCCCCGGGGACTACATCTGCAAGAAGGGGGACATCGGGAAGGAGATGTACATCATCAAGGAGGGCAAGCTGGCCGTGGTGGCCGACGACGGGGTCACTGAGTTTGTGGTCCTTGGAGACGGCAGTTACTTTGGGGAGATCAGCATCTTAAACATCAAGGGGAGCAAGTCAGGCAACCGCAGGACAGCCAACATCCGGAGCATCGGCTACTCGGACCTGTTCTGCCTTTCCAAGGATGACCTGATGGAGGCGCTCACTGAATACCCCGAGGCCAAGAAGGCCCTGGAGGAGAAGGGCCGGCAGATCTTGATGAAGGACAATCTCATTGATGAAGACCTGGTCAAGGCCAGGCCAGATCCTAAGGACATTGAGGAGAAGGTGGAGCATCTGGAGTCCTCCCTGGACGTCTTGCAGACCAGGTTTGCACGGCTGCTGGCAGAGTACAGCTCTGCACAGATGAAGGTGAAGCAGCGCCTCAGCCAGCTGGAGAGCCAGGCAAAGGTCTTCGGGAGCAGCCTGGCCACTGCTGAGGCCCCCGGGGGTGCCGCCGAGACCGAGGAGGAGCAACAGTGAAAGTGGGGGTGCCTGTGACCTGCTCCTGCTTCACACGGCCAGCTTTCCGGGCGGTGCTACTGTGTGCAGCCTCGTGGCACTGGTCCTTCGCAAGCTGTGGGACTGCTGGAGGCAGCCAGTTTCCTCAGCTAGAAAATGGGACTCACGATGCTGGCCCCAGGGAAGTGCCAGCTTATATTGTTGCTTTGATTTTTTTAAATGGCAATTAGCATATCTTTGTCACTTGCAGGTCTCTCTCTCTCTCTCTCTGTCTCTCTGTCTCTCTTCTAGTACTGGGGATTGAACCCAGGGCCTTCACAATAAGCTGTATCTCCAGCCCATCTTTTAGTTTTTATTCTTAGGGTCTCACTAATTGCCCAGTCTGGACTCAAACTTGCACCCCTGCCTCAGCCTCTCAGAGTGCTGGGGTTATAGGAGTGCCCCACCAGGCCTAGGTAGCACCAGTTTATTGTGAAGTCCACATTAAATGCTGTATGAAACAGGGCTTGGGAAAGTGTAAAGTGTCCCCAAACCAAGTATGTGGGGGGAGGACTCCGATTTGGGGTTGGTTTTTTTGAGACAGAATCTCGCTATGTTGCTCAGGCTGACCCCAAACTCCTGGGCTCCGGTGATCCTGTGTCAGCCTTCTAAGTAGCTGGAACTACAAGTGTGCACCATTGCAACCAGACACGTTTTTTGATGGAATCTATGAGGAGAATGTCAGGCTTTTTAACCTAACTCTCTTACAAATAAATATTGTCACTCTCTCCTCTCCCCTCCCCAACCTCACTTCACCACCCTCTGATTATGAAAATATAACAGGAAGCCAAAAGAACAGTGTAGTAACTCACGTTCACCCTTATGCAAGACAGGCTGGGGCACATCTCAGAGCTGGGCAGCTTCCCTGTGCCCTCTGGGACCCCAGAACCCCGAGCCTTTGGTAGCGTCCCTGCCCCTGAGCTCCTGAGACAGCTGCACTCACTCCATAGAACAAAGCATTTGGGCTAGGAAAGGGACCAAAGGACTCAAAGCAGCCTGTGTCCCTGTCCCAGAGGTCAGACCATAGGAGAGGAGGTGCTGCTGGCTGTTACAGATCATTTGGGGATTTGGACACTGTGTGCAGGGTTGTTGCCTAGTGAGATTGCTCCTGGGTATCCCTAAAGGAGGCTGCAACCACACCCGGGGTGACCTGTGCTGGCTCGAGGAGAACTATGTTCAAGGACAGCCTTAGGCTGGAAGTCAGAAGGGTGTCCTAGGTCAGTAAGGCAGCTGACAACTAGGGCTTCTCAAAGATAAGAGCCATAGGCTAGATCTACGCAAACTGTTCCTTCTTTCTTTTAAAACTATTTATTTATTTGAGACAGGATTTCACTATTTTATGACACTTAGATATTTGGATTCTATCTTTGCAAATTATGACCTCAGTGTTCCAACCCTCACTTAAATACATGTTGCAAATTACACAAAGATGAGTCTTTTCCTTTTCCTTCTTGGCTCTCCCCCTCCCTCCCTCCTCCCCTCCCCCTCTCCCTCCCTTCCCCTCTGCCTGCTTCCCTCTTCCTCCTCTCTTCTTCTCATCAGGCACAACACCCCACTTTGCTTCTGAAGTCCCTGTGGTCTGATGTCATCATCCGTGTGCTACATGTCTGAGCCTTAATGTCATTCGTACAAGCGGTGCTGCAATTTCAGTTGTGTATTTCGGATCCATGTGGGTCTCGGAGTTCATCTGCCTATCTGTGGTGGGTCGCTGGACCATTTTAACTTTTTAAAATGGACTAGAGGGTCTATCAAGTCATATCAAGTCATAGTCCAAGCCTATATTATGAGCAAAATATGACTGGCAATGTTTTCTCAAAACACATATATTTTGAAGCCTTAACTATTAATGATGCCTGGATTCATATTTGCACAGGATTAAGACCTGGATTAAAAACTATTAACCATTTCTGCTTTGGCTTTTGTCTGAGGGAAGCCCTAGAGCACGTTTCTAGGGTTTCAATGGTTTCCCCAGAAAGAACAGGTGCTAGTGAGCCGGGGAGGAGACGCACAGCCAGAAGTAGGTGAGACAGCGTGTTCGTGTACACCCAGACACATGTAGGTGTGTTTCTGTCTTTTTTTTTTTTTTTTTGAGGCAGGGTCTCACTATGCAGTTCAAGCTGGCCGTGAGCTCACTTTGTAGCCCAGGCTGGTCTCGAACTCACAATGATCCTCCTGCCCCAGCCTCATGTAGGCATGTTTCTGCAAAATTGTTTTTAACATCCAAAAGAATCTAGGGACAAAGGGAAAATAAAAAACATGCTGGGTGTTCTGCCAAAGAGAATTTACCAGAGGGAGCTGACCATGTCAGTGTTGGATGGGTGGGTGAAGGAGCAGAAAAGGACACTCAGGCTATGCAGGGAGGGTGAGTACAAGAAGTACCCACCATCTATCCTGAAAACGGAGGAGCACCCCAAGACCTGGGCCCCAGACTGTGGAGGCTGAGGTGCTACTGGCCATTACTGATAATTCAGGAACTCAGGTGAGTGAAGGTAGGAATTTGGACACTATCTGAGGAAGCGCACTGCCTGGTGACAGTGGTCCTTGGAGTCCCCAAAGCAGGCCGGAACCAACGTCACTGTGGCTGCCAGCACTGCACAAGCAGAATATCGGGCACATAGGAAGAAGAATGTTCCTCTCCCTTCCCCATACCTTGCAGCCTCCCCAGGCGGTTCCTCGTTGCCAGTCCTGCCAGGACTTTGAATTTGACCATCAGAATATCTCCCGTCATCTGTGTACCTGGAACAGATGGTGGAGATCAGGCGTCCTTAATAAATGACCCTCTCTCTGGTGACAGATCCCTGACAGTACCTCATCAAGCTTCTTTCCTTTGTCCTGAAGCATTTTCCATCTGAGAAAGCAGAAATCCCCGAGAAAAGACAGGACAGGTGAAGGGAAGGGAGCATTTATTAGGCACTTCCTGTATGCGAGGCACTGTTCTTCATGCAAAAATGTAAATTTCCCCAGCCATCACTACATCTATTGAAAGAGCCTGCCAACTGCCCTCAGGCACATGTTCTTTGAACATTGTTATTAACGTCATGTATTACAACAGATTCAAGCGAAAAGATCTGTTGACAGGAAATCCTGGAAGAGGTGACGCTGTACAGGTGGAAAGCAGCTCAGTGACTGGGAGAGGGTGTGTAGTTGATTACAAAGGGGAAATGGGAATTTTGGGAGGGGTGGGATTAGTTTTATGGAGCTAGAATAGTGGATACATGACTCAGTCTGTCAAAACTCACAGAACTATACATTATAAAACGTAAACTTTAGTAAATGCAAATTTAAAGATACCAGTCAGGATATAGGACAATCCTAGGATGGAAGGACAAAAGAATCCAACAATTACAGTTAATGGTGTAACCCAGTGGTGGCGAATCTATGGCACATGTGCCGCAGCCAGCTATTTGTTATCACTGAAAGCTCTAGAAGGTTTGCCATCACTGATATAACCTCACTGGAGGATGCTGGGTAAAATTATGACCTAACTTTATTTTATGACCTAACTTCTATAAATGGTACTTTGGAAAACAAGACTCAAAGCAAATGTGCAATTACCAAGGAGCAATGCATTCTAGCTGTAAATTTGTTTTACTTGGAAATATGAGCTGTCAAGTATGAAATGACATGCACACTGTGAATGAATTGGTACAGTGGGAACCAGGTCTGTGAAAATCAGAGAAAGAAGTTAACAAATGAGAGGATGGAACCAGGATGAACCCTATGGTCCCGGACTGGAATCATATGAACTTGTGTCTGTTTATATAGACAGCCTCAGGGCTGTGGATATAGCTCCATGGTATAGGCGCCTGCCTGGCAAGCACAATGTCCGGAGTTCAATTCCTGGTGCCACAGGGGGAAAAAAGAATAGACAGCCTCTTGTGGAGGAAACTGCCCTTCCCTCTCCACCATGTAGAGGCAGCTTTAGAGGCTGTGGTTGCCCCAACATGGTGCCTCTTCACCAGCCTGATTGTGTCACAGGTGGACACTTCACCCAAGGGTACTGACCTGCATGCAGCCTTGCTCTGTGAGAATGACCAGCTGGACGAATCAGACCCATGCCCTCAAGGATTTGAAACAAAAAGTGTAAGGCCCTCAGCAGTGGGAACTGTAAACAGGAGACACTCTGGGTGGAAATTGTGGGCTAGGGATGGGGGCGCCAGCGTAGTACAGCACAGGGTCGCTATGGCGGAGCTGAGCAGCTTCAGGTGCAAGAGGCGGTGGACTCCATTGTGAAGAGTGTGGAGAGACAGAACACCTGGGAGATGCACGGTCTCGTGTTCCCGTGCAGTGCTGACTGCCATGAAGACGTCCATGCAGTGGGTGCACCAGTGCATTGAGCTCTGCCATGCACCAGGCCCAGCCTTGGTGACCGATGAGTTGGAAAAGTTCCAGGACAACCTGGCCCAGTGCATGATGCAATCCAGCAACAAAGCCAAAGATTTGACGGATGCAGGGAATAAGGAGCTTCAAGCTGACACCTGGACAGCTGTGTGATCAAGAGTGTGGTGACTGCTTGAACCTCATTCCAACTATGACCGAGGGTGGAGTCTCTCTTGTCCCCTGGGAAATGAAAGTTTTTGCTATTGGCCACTGGGACTGAGGGCAAGAATCTACTTAAAAAGAAAAATGGGAATCTTAGTCTTTTAAGTAAAATTTTTGAATGAAGAAACTAAGGATGATAGCAAGTTTAAGGCATACTACATTTGTCTCTGGACCCTGGTTCCTCTTTGTATGGATGCTAGAAAGTGAAATGGGGGTGGGGGGAGATGGTGCTAAAGTTTGGATCAGACACAGCACAAGAGGGCTGGGGATATAGCTCAGTGGCACAGCACCTGCCTGGCAAGCGCAAGGTAGCGACTTCAATTCCTGGTACTGTTAGAGGCAGGCGAGTTAGATAGAAACTTTATAGGCAGTCAGACAGGGCCAGGCCCTCAGAGGAGCCAACATGAAAGACAAGATACCTGTGGGCCAGACCTCAACACAAAAAAAACTAAACAAATGCACCCACATACCTTCCTGGGTGTAAACATCTGGGACTGATATTCTAAATACATAGCATAGTGATCACTTTGAAAATTTATTGACCCAACCCCTTACAGGAAACACCCCTGTTCTATATTTAAGCCTGCTTTCTACCTGACTCGCTTCCCCATTTGATTCCAGTTTACTCAGTCTTACCTGGGCAATTATACCTGTAGTCTTATTGGCTGACCATAGTTTTGTCCATCTCCCCTACCTTGGACCCACCTCACCTCATGGTTTTTTTCTATAACAGTCCCTAGAAAAGACAGTCGGGGGGGGGTGTAACTCACTCAGGCCCCCCTTCTGTCCCTCTCTTGGACAGAAGTTTTCTTTCCCTCAATAAGTATATTCTCCTCTTAACCTCCGTTGTCCCTAAAATTCATTCTTTGATTTTAGAGAACACAAACTCATTTCAGATATCATTCAGGTTGGGAGTTTTTATTTTCCTGTATCAGTACCAAAAAGTAATTATAAAATATAGCACAAGAGAGCGGGTTAGAGCCTAAAGTTCACGTGGCGAGACCTTATCCTAGCAGTAGAGATCTCCCTCCTAGGAACTGAGAGGCTTCCACTGTCCTAGGTTCTTCCTAATACAGATACCAGCAGGTTGACAGGTTCCTCACGCTGCCTATGACCTGGTGGTGTGGCTGTGTCTATAATCCCAGTACGTGGAAGGCTGAGGCAGGAGAATTGCCACGAGTTCGAGGCCAGCCTGGGCTACATCGTGAGCTCAAGGCCAGCGCAAACTACATACCAAGACCCTGTCTCAAAATAAAAGGGAGGCTCCATATCCTCACTGTGCTTGCTTTTCTTGTTTAAATATGCGATGGCGTGAAGTGGATTTAAGATGCGGAGTTGAGGGGAGAGCAGGTAAGGACTCTGCCAGGCTGCCTGTGTATATCCTTTTCTAGCCACCAAGATATGGATGTGCACTTCCGGAAATTCTTACACTACGTCTTCCAACCTGGAGACGTCTCACTGACAGTGTCACACAGTACAGAGCAGAGCTTCCTTCCCTGTCTGATGGGCCCTCGGGCTTTTTGCAGCAATAGGACAATCTCTTTTTTTAATCCTCTGTTTTTAACGGGGTGGGGGGGGTAAAACAAAATGTCATAACAGAGTAATAGGAAAACAATAGGGAATACATTACTTGTTAGCCTTCAAGTAGCTGCTCAGGGTACAAGGTATGGGCATAAAAATTTCTCCAATCAATATTAGCACAAACCTTCATTTCTAATGAACTAAGAGACACTAATAATATAGCTAACTTGCATTTTTCCCTTTTTCCTGTTGTCCTTTCCTCCTTCACCCATCTTAGTTCCTTTACCTTGTTGAACAATTTCTTCCCATTTCACAATATCTATTGTACATTTCAGACCTTATTTTCTCTTTCAGTTTCTCACACAGGGAGACAATACAATGTTTACACATGTGAGTGTGATTTATTTTACTTGTCAGTATGGTCTCAAACTGCATCCATTTACTTAGAAAAGTCTTGAGTTTATCCTTCTTTATGGCTGAGTAGTACTCCATTGTATAAAAATAGCATTTTTTTAATCCATTCCTCAGTTGATGGGCATTTGGTTTGTTTCCAAGATTTTGCTATTATAAATCATGGGGCTATAAACACGGGTGCATGTGTATTGCTGTGGTATGCTGTTTTTAATTCTTCTGGGGGTGCTGGGGATATAGCTCAGTGATACAAGCACCTGCCTGGCAAGCGCAAGGTCCTGAGTTCGATTCCTGGTACCAAAAAAATAAAAAATAAAAAAATTCTTCTGGTAAGATACCCAGAAGGGGAATAGCTAGATGGAATGGGATCTCTAATCCTAGTCTTTTGAGGCCTCTCCACCATCTTACAGTGACACTTTTCCCCTAAATAAAGAGTTTTGACTCTGGGTAAACAGTCAAATAGGAACTGTTGGCTAGTTAAGGGAGTTGTGAAGTATTGAATTGGAAAAATTGTTTTTTACAGAACAGAACAGAATAAAAGCCTAAACCCAGCATTATTTACTTTGCCTCCTGAATTAACAGCATCTTACTGAGATAACCCCTGGCAGCTGGGTCAAAAAGGGAGCAAATAGAGCCGTGACGCCTGCACCAAACACCATGTTTGCCCAGGGCCTTTGCAACATGCACTGTCCTTCACCTGAGTATGGCTTCTTATCTGCTGAATAAAGGATGTGTTGTCTTTTTAAGCAATTTATTACGTGAAATGATAATGTAGGCTGCCTATTTGCTGTGTCAAGGCTGTGATATGTTTTTCCTAGTGCTTTGGTCTCACAATAAAAAAAATTCATTGTCTCTGAAAGAAAGAAAGAAGGAAAGGAAGAAAGAAAGAAAGAAACAAACAAACAAAAAAAGGAAGAAAGAAATTGCAGTCCAGGGCAGGAGCCTGAAGACACTGACAACTGGGAGTTGCGGAGAGCCAGGGAGATGGAAAGTCAGGGCCCAAGGTGCTCTAGGACCACCCACCAGTCATCGGTCCTTCTGCAGTGTGGGTGTGGTTTGTCCCAACCAACACGCATATTAAAATCGGTTCCATACATGCAGAAGTAACCAGACAACCAAAACATGGCTGCCTCAGCTAGCTGACTCCTAAAGTACTAATAAATACTGTTCTATGTTTTTATGGTGAACATTTTCAATTTGTGATTTTTCAGTATTATGATTTTTCTCACTCTAAATAGTTGCTATATACTTTAGTTCATGGTTTTACATTTTTAATTAAAAAAAAAAAAACAACTCTCCCATGCCAGGCATGGTGGCCCACACCTGTAATCCCAGCACTCAGGAGGCTGAGGCAGGAGGATTGTTGCGAGTTTGAGACCAGCCTCAGCTACAAAGTGAGCTCAAGCCTGGCCTGAACTGCATAGTGAGACCCTGTCTCAAAGAGACAATAAATAAATAAATAAATGAAAACTCTCCCTTAAGTGTATAAAATTTAGGATCGCAAACCCTAGAGTCTTCTTTAACTAGTAATGTGCTTTTCAGTGGCTTCCAGCAGAGTCTGTTATAATAAAATTAGAAAACGAGTTTCCCCTGGTGCATTTGAATACTTAGGTACCTAGAAATTAAAACAAAGTGATGAGCAGACATCCGTCCTAAGGTGGTTGCTTTGCTGTGGGGTGTCAAACCCTGTGTGAGTGGGAGGTCGCACTGTCGAATACAAGATGATCTGAACATCACCACCACGTGTTTTGATCTTGAATCTAATGGCTTGAGGTTTAATACATTAACACAGAATGAAATACTGCGCCAGTGCACCAACAACATGCTAAACTAAACAAGTAAGCTGGAGAATTTCCCCGCTCAACGACAGACAAGGAGAAAGAAGGTTCTGAGCAGTAAACAGCCAGGGTGGACTGTAAACCCTTGGGCCCCTAAGTACAGTGACCTTTGAGCTGGGGTGATACTGAAAGTCCCAGAGATTCCAGCGTGCATGGCTCTTCTTCCCCATGGCCTCAACCCTGCAATCTCATGATCTTTATACCAAAGAGGGCTCTGGAGACTTTATAGGCCCTCACACGCTACACCTGGATCAGGTGAGCAGGCGAACGCTTGCATTAGGATGGGCAGGGAGAGGCATGGCCAAGGCAGGATTTCTGTCACTACCCATACAGGTTCAGTTCTCCGGAAACATGAAGCAGAAAGTGGCCTTCCAAAAACTATCCAAACCAGCCCAGCACGGCGGTGCACGCCTGCAATCCCAGCCCTGGGGAGGCTGAGGCAGGAGGATCATCATGAGTCTGGGCTACATAGTGAGACCCTGTCTTAAAAAAAAATACCCAAAACTATCCAAACCATACTCTCAGGGGATACCTGTGTGAACTACGCTAATTTGCTCTGAAATTTGGGAAAAGTGAATTTTTACCAGTTTGCAGGAAAACAGTTAACAGCTCCAATTTTTTTCACTTGCCCCATACCAGTCGTTGTGGCTTCTGTTCCTTGGTGTGATGCACTGGCAGAGGAAATGTATCAATGCACAGCTAATCATATTCACAAAGGTAATGGCAGCCGCTGTAATGAATGAGCTCTCAGCGTCGGTGGCTTGATGCAACACATCTGTGACTCTGTCACAATGCAGTGTAGTGGCTCCTGACCGGCAGGGGCCACCTCTGGCACAGACCTCACCCTGGCATCTATCTTGGCTCTGCAGGCAGACTGCTGACCAGGCTGGGGAGACAGAGAAGGCAGTGCGGCACCACAGTCACAGCTGAGAAGAGATATACACCACACATACTTCCGTGGGTGAAACATGGTCACATCTAGATTCATTGGAATTATGACCTTTGATTAAGCAGTTGGTTCCCAGGACAACTGCTATACATTCTGGAAACCAAACCCAATCTCTGGATAGACATGTAGTTGTCCGTGCCAACCAAAATTAACTGGGAAAAATCCCCCTCAGAATCCATTCCCAGCCGCTTCCTTTCACATTTGTGCCCAGATTTGATACTATTTCATATATAATATATTAGAGTCAGTCAGATTTTCTGCTGAAAAAACCTGCGAGGGAACAAAATTATACCACATGTAAGTTCTGGGTAGGGGGAAGACCGTTAAAATCACCCCTAGGAAATCTATTGAATTGTCCTCCAGATGTAATCTCCAACTCTATTGGGTCCCGCATTGCCAGTATTCCCTTCAGTGGAGCAGACTGTTTACTTCTTCGCTGGAAACCAGGGGAAGGAGTTGGCGTTAGTGTTTTTATGTCCATATTCGGGGGTAGAACACACATGCTTGCTTCCCCTGTGCACTGCCCCGCAGGGGCTCTTCTGAGGCAGTGTCTCCCTGCAGCCTGTTTTGTTTGCGGTGTTTATTACGATAGTTTTCCAGCAGATGGCAGTAGAGAGTCTTTTTCTAACAGGTCCATATCCTGGCGATTTGCAACAGAGGGAGGCGCAAAGTCTCACCTAGGTAGGGGCTGCTGAGGATGATTCCCTTTCCCATGACAACAGGGACAAAGATCCACAATGAGAAGTCACTGTTAGACCCCCACCGGACTGTTGCAGTATCTGTGGGCGGTAATTTACCGGACCCATGGCTGAGCCCGTGTTCAATGTTGCCAGTATCAGTTGTCAGTGGAGAATCTAGAGGCTCAAAATTCAGAGAAATCCTGTAAGGTTTAAAATGTAATGACAAGAAAAAAGAAAAAGAAAAAGAAAATGTTATGACAAGGACTGGCAAACAAGATCGATTCCCGGCACCAAAAAAAATAAATAAATAAAGACTGCCAAAGAACTTTGTTTTCCTGAGAGCAAAGTGTGCATCTATGTTGTGTCAGAATTATGTATCTTAATGATTTTAAGCTCCTGCCTGTGAGTAACAATTCAAAATTTCTATTTTATATGGAGTCATTTACATTGCATCATTTTAAAGAAGGGCTTGGTGTGTAGCATCATTGTTCATTTGAGAAGGTCAGTTTGACTGGATTAAGAGATGCCTGCAGATTTCTAAAGCAAACATCTGGGTGTGTCTGGGGGGTGTTTCTAGGCCACGCACTGAGGGGACAAGCCCCACCGCAAGGTGGGCAGCACAATCCTATTGCTGCTGCCCCCTGGATGGAATGAAGGGAAGCAAAAGGAAGTCAGACTGCACTTGAAAAGCTGCATTCTGCGGGAACAGGAGCCTCCTTCGCTATTGCCCCGGCTTATGGACATCAGACTCCAGATTCTTCGGCACCTCAACACCAGCGCACGCCAGCGGCCCTCCAGGAGCTCCCAAGGCTCCAGTCTCGGGCTGATGGTGCATCTTCCAGCTTCTTGGACTGAACAGTGGCTGGATCTTCTGGCTGTCCAGGGTACAGAGGGCTGCTGTGGCCACTCCTGCCGCTAACCCTGTTAGCCTAATAAATTCCTTTGCATGAGTACAAGTGTGCATTTCCTACTAATTCTGTTCCTCAAGAGAACTCTGGCCAATATAATATATTAACCTAAACAGTAATGTCAGCCTGGAGTACAGGCGCCTGCTGCCAGTGTGGTGAGCCGCTAACCTCACCGGGGAGCTGGAAACGTGGGCAGAGCCGCTACATTCTTCCAGTCCCAGCGGACTCTGCATCCCTCAGTTCTGCCTCTGGAAATTCAACCAGTGCCTCTGCACTGAACTATTTTTTCTTGTCATTCTTCCCAATAACAATTATTTACATAGCACTTTACAATGCTTAAGTTATTATAAATAATTAAGGGATGATTTCAAGCCGGGAGGATGTGCCAGTACGACGCCCTTTTATACGACGGATGTAAGCAGCATCTCCAAACGTTGGCATCCGAGAGGGGAAGGAAGCGTGTCTCTATTTGCCTTAGTCTTCACCTACTCGTGCCCAGACCCAGTTGGACTTGCAGAAGTTAAATTAACAAATGGTTACATGTTTCATGTTTTCTATGCTTTAATGACCAAGGGCCGCTGTGTTCGGGGCTCTGGGGTCAATGTGGTTAGGATGACCTCACTGTTACCCTGTTATAGATGCTACTGTATCTCTGTTCCTGCCACAGAGCCAGAAGTGTTGGGTCCTCCAGGTCCCAAGATTGTCTCTCCTGCCAATAGAAAAAAGGATTGCGACTCAGGTGTTTGTAGGTGGCCATTGGTCCTATGACTAATGTTGCTCTAACACTTAAAATGGACCCAGTTTTCCCAGGAACATGAAAAGGATGCCTGCGATGCGAGGAAATAGAACCTGCAGGTGGCTGCTTCTGAGTGATCACTGCCATGGGTTCTGCAGCTATCACTGGGAGAAGGACACTGAGTGTCTGACCTGCTCACACTGAATGCCGTTAGTGTCTGGGCTCAGCACCCTTTCCACCCTCCAGAACCTCCTGGCAGCTGCGTGAGACACACAGAGAGATGTACTCATTCCAATTTCAGAAACTTACTTGGCTTTTTAAAATATTCTTTTGGGAGGAGCAGTCCATTCACCTCTATATTTCAAGTTAGACTCCTACTGTACAAAGTGAGCTCAAGGCCAGTCTGAAGTGCACAGACTGTCTCAAAAAAGAAAGAAAAAAGACCAAAAAGCCCCACACAAATGTTGATAAGGTTAATATCCTTTTCAACTAAAAATCTCACTCTTTAGGAAATTCGCCGATAAGGTAAGCCTTGCTTATTTTGAATGAAAGGCAAGTCCGCAGGCTTGGGGGAGGGCAGAAGGAAGGAAGGAGAAGCTGCAGGCGGGGCCCACATCTCTTGCTTTTCTACCCCGCTGCAGCCAGACAGCCCTCCCCAGGTGACCAGATGCGGGCCTCTTGGGCTCTCAGCTTGTACTCCAGAACTGTAAAATAAACTCGGGCTTCTGCACTGAGCTACATCTCCAGTCCTTTTCATTTCTTGTTTGAGACGGTCTCTTACTAAGTCACCAAGTTGCCAAGGATAGATTCAAACTTGCGATCCTCCTGCCTCAGCTTTGAAGAAGCTGGGGTACCACACCCAGCTTTTGTTTGTTTTTTCTGAAGGGAGTCTCACTAGGTTGCCAGGCTAGTTTTAAATTTCTGGTCTCAAGTGACCCTCCCTACTCAGCCTCCCAAGTAGCTGGGACTATAGCCATGTACCACAATGCCAGGAAAAACTCTGTTCTTTATAAATTGTCCCGTCTCAGATATTCTGTTACAGCACCACAAAATATACCGAGACAATGACCTTGAAAAGTTCTTTTGTGCTCAATGTCATTCCACTTGTCTTTCATTCTATAAGATGTAGGCATGAAAGACAAAATGTGGAAAGATAGACACACATTAAATCCTTAATGCCATTATCTTGGGGTAGATCTGTGAATGATCTTTATTTTGGTCCTTTTTGGCTTATCTATAACTTCCAGGATTTAAAAAAAAAACATGCATTACTTTTGTCAGTAAATTATTTATGAAAAAATACAAAAGAAATATGAGAAAGATAGAATGCTGGGCCAGGCCCTGAGAACCTTAGTGAATAGGTCTGGTCCTTCTGTTAGAGGCAGCTGAGGCAGATAAGAGGTATTATAGGAAGTCAGACCGGGCCAGGCCCTCGAAGGAGCCAACATGAAAGACGAGACTCCTGTGGGCCACACCTCAAGACAAAAAGACTAAATAAATGCACCCACACTCCTCCCTAGGCGTGAACATCAGAGATTGATATTCTAAGTGGGTAGCGATTGCCTTGAAGAGTCATTGACCCAACTTCTTACAGGAAATGCCCCATTTTGTGTTTGCTTTCTGCAAGCCTTGTTTCTCCATTTGATGTCAGTTTAATCAATAGAGTCTGACCACAGCTTTATCCATCTCCCCTACCTTGGACCACCTCACCTCATGTTTTTTCCTTATATGAGTCCCTAGAAAAGACAGAGTCGGGGGTAACCCCCTCAGGCTCCCCGTCTGTCCCTCTCTTGGACAGAAGCTTTCTTTCCCCCAGTAAATATATTCCGCTCTTAACCTCTGTGGTTCCTAAAATTCATTCTTCGATTCTAGAGAACACGAACTCATCTCAGATGTCACTCAGGCTGGGAGTTTTTATTTTACTGTATCACTTCTGTCTGTCCTGGTCAGAGTCAGTGTTTGTTACCCTTCATCCTCCCAGTTCTCTGTTTTACTGCTTTGCTTTAAGACTGCATTTGCTAAATCTCATAATGAAAAGAGAGGAGTAGATAACATTAAAATGAAATATAAATGGCAAACAAATATATGGAGAAAATGTTCAACATCATTGGTTATTTGAGAAATGCAAATTAAAACAACATTGAGATTCCATCCCACCCAGAAAGAAGGGCTGCCATCAAGAAGAGAACCAATAACAGATGCTGGAGGGGCTGTGGGGAAAAAGGCACCTTCTCCCTTCTGAGTATTTCTCCAGAAGAATTGAAAACATCATACCACAGCAATGCATGTGCACCCATGTTTATAGCAGCACAATTTGTCATAGCTAAATCTTGGAAATAACCCAAATACCCATCAACTGAGGAATGCGGTACTGGGGATCAAACTCAGGACCCTGCGCTTGCTAGGCAAGTGCTTATTCCACTGAGCTATATCCCCAGCTCAACTGAGGAATGTATAAAAAAGATGTAGTGTTTGTATATAATGGATTATTACACAGCTATAAAGAAAGATAAGTTCAAGGCTTTTATAGGTAAATGGATGCAACTAGAGACCATACTCATAAGTGAAATAAATAGGACCCACGTGTGTAAACATCATATTGTCTCCCTTGTGTAAGAAACGGAAAGATTAGATAAAATCCAAAAAGTATAATAGATTTTGTGAAATGAAAAGAAAGAACAACTGGGATGGAGGAAAGCAGAAAAGAAAGAACAAACGGACACATACACGCACAAATATATATATATATATATATATATTAACTAGATAGTTAAAATAATTGTACTACTAATTTCTATTGGCTTATTGAAAGGAACAGTTAATGCCTAATTGATTAATTCCGCATGCCTATATCTGGTAATCTAAACAATTACTTTGGAAGATAACCATATGCAATATAATAACCATTGTTAATTTCCTATCATCTTGTTCTGAAATTCTGTATTGTTTTGATTTTTTATTCTCTTTAAAATAAAAATAAAATCATAAAATAATGGACTATCAAGTTGGAGAGTGACTGTTCTACACACAGTTCTTTAGCTCTGGGAAATGCTACCACAGAATGCCATCAGCGGTGTGGTTGGTTAACAGAAGTGCATTTCTCCTGGTCCTAGAAGCTGGATGAACCTGGCTCATCACATTCAAATGTGCAGCAACCTTGAAGACTGCGGGCTCCCTGAGCTGGGCTGTGCCAGCTTTGGATATTGAAGAGAAGCTTTTCTTTTTAACAAGAGTCTATCTTAAAAGGACAGGATAGAGAAACATCAAAGCTCTTTCTGACAGTCTCTTTGGAATAATCCAAGTTCTATTTCAGTGAGACAGGGATTGTGAGATGAGAATCCCAGAATAGTCTTTGGAAGTCCTTTGAAACTTCATATATAGTTTCAACTATTAAAGTTAAATTTTGATTTATATGCCAATAGAAATCTCCTATTCCCAGTGGAATCACCTCTGATCAGACACTTACAAATGACACATGGTAGTCGTTTGGGTGATGGTTTGCCAGGGTTTCTGGTGTGGTCACTGCAGCATGTGGCTGCTCCTCACCAGTTCTCCATGGCTGAGGCAGCGGTGAAAAACCCTAGGTCCACTTGACTGGTTCTGCTTCAGAAGAATGATTCAATTCTTCCACCTATTTCCTGTGGTTATGCAAAACCTAAACTATTCACAGAAGTTGTTATTCAGAGTTTCAGGTGGCAATCCTGATGCTTTTGGAATTTAAGCCCGGCCCTCATCTTTACTAAATGCTGTTGAGAAGAGAAATCTTGTGTGCGTGAGTTGATCGTAGTATACAAAATTAGGCCAATCACCAAAGGGTGGGCACTTCTGCCAGGTGCAGGGATGGTTTTCCAGGATAAGGGTTGAGCTGAGCTATACAGGTGTCTCCCCCCAGACCCCCCTATGTAGAAACCATGATTCAAAAGCAGATCTTCCCAGGTAGAATGGAAAGCTTCCAAAATGGCAGCAAAGCTGTTTTCAGTAATTAAGTCAAGGTGGCAAAATAAACATGGTGCTGATGTTGTAGGATTTGTTATCCAATCACTGAGAAATGAACTCCTGGCTGTCTTTCCTTCTCTGTGAGTGGTATGGCTTTTGATGATGGTGGCAATGGTCACATCACTGTCTCTCCCCCCTCATCTCTATGGCTAGGTGTTGAGCACACACTCATCTCACCTGCACTCTCTACCTCTCAGCCAGTCTTGCAGTTAGGCTGAGCAAACCATCTGACCAGCCCTGGCCAGAGGAGGTGAGCGGTAGTGGTGTATGTGTCTCAGTGTACTTGTTCCATGCTCCTCATTTCCAGTGACCTTGCAGACCTGGCACTGAAGAGCTTGGATCTCTAAGCCCTCTCTGCAGCCCCTAAGACTGTGATTTGAGTGAGAAATAGATCTGCACTGTGCAAACCCAGTGCCATTTGGTGTGTGTTTATACCCTTTTATGCTATCTGCCTTTGATTTACTTCAGGCAAATATAACAAGTCTCTTTTTAAAATGAGTCACCAGAAACTCTGGGAGGTGACAGACCTATTCACCACCTTGATTGTGGCAACGGTATCACAGGTATAAGTATGCATATGTACAAAGTCATCAAAGTGTGGACATTAAATATATGCGGTTGTTTATCAATAACACCTCAAGAAAGCTCTTTGAAAATTCTGCCTTTTAAGATGGAGAAGCACTTTACTTGCCATGCCAGCAAGAAAGGGCTATGCATGTATGTGTGATTTCCAAATCTGCCTCCTGAATTTCAGTGGCCCTAAGGGTGCTGTCCTTGTTGCCGGGCTCCAATGATGGCTCTGTCCCTCACTATACAGGATACATTGGGTCAGTTTTGCTGCCTGTGGGATAGCCAGGGTGAGTCAAGGTAAGGGAGAGACATGGGGAGGAGGAGTGGAGGACTTTATACTACTTTCAGGTGGGAAACAGTCTTAGAAGGTGAAATCCTTGACTGTAGCATGAAGTCTCAAAGTTCACTAGGGCTTCCAGAAGCCGCGTATTTAACCACCAAGCTCAATCGTGCCAAATGGAGTTGGATTGACTTCATATGGCCAAGCAGAATGTATCCAACTGCTTTTCTTGCAAATTTACTGTGATTCCGTGGAAAACTTTTTTTTTTTTTAAATCGTGGGCTGCAATCCATTCTTGAATCATGAAAGCAATCAAATGACAAGCTTTAAGGGAGCGCAGTGGAAAATAACAGGCCACAATTGGTACCATTCTTCAAAGCATTGTTCCAAGGAAACCGTGTTTGTCAAACATACCCACACGCGTTTGACTGAGGTGTAAACTGTGTCTCTTGCTACACTTAGCAGCCAACAGAGTATAAAAGGACCTCACAAAGAATTAGGCAGGGTTTTTGAAGTTAATTGAAATTTAAAAAACATTTGTGGGTAACCTATGATTCCCAGTAGGCTGGCCCTTAAGTCACCCCATGTTTCCTTGCGCACAGAAGCATCACACAAATAAGACCGCTTTATTTATCCTATTAGAAAGGTACCACTGCCCGTGTGCCCCCTGGTAACCAGATCTGTCCTAGGGGACCAGCAATCAGGGCACAGGATTCCTCTCACACGCCTAGGTCATCTCCAAGGAACTGGCCATATCAAAAACAGCAGTTGTCTTTTCAATGTAGCCCTTCCCAGCCAGCCATGATGGCACATGACTGTAATCACAGTACTCAGGAGGCTGAGGCAGGCTCATCAAGAGTTCAAGGCTAGACCAAGCTACAGACTGAGTTCAAGGCCAGCTTGACCTACATAAGGAGACCCTGCCTAAAACAATACAAACAAACAAAAAATGGAATAAAAACTCAGAAAGTAAGCAACCCATTCCAAAGACTTTCCACGTGCAGATGCTCAGAGTGCTAAGAAATGCTTCCATCTTTTTAAGGACGGCAAGGCCTCCCCTCTCCCTTTCACACTGGGGAATCCTCTTCGCCGTCTCATCTCGTCCCTGCCTACTTTCAGCTTTCAACCAGGTGGTCTATTTTAGCTGAAAAAGAAAGTGTCATTGTGATATTCCTTTTTTTTGGTGTGTGCGTTTTTGAGACAGGGTCTCGCTATGCAGTTCAGGCTGGCCTTGGGCTCACTTTGTAGCCCAGGCTGGTCTCCAACTTGCAACGATCCTCCTGCCTCAGCCTCCCAAATGCTGGGATTACAGGCGTGCACCACACCTGGCTTTTGTTTTTTTTTTGTTGTTTTTTTTGTATTTTTGAGACAGGGTCTCTATGATATTCCTTAAGAGGAAAGCAAAACAGAGTGAATAAGAGATGAAGTAAACTCACAATGAGCAAACTCTATGTGTGACATCCGCGGCACTGTTCATTAGTGTGCCCAGGAGTCACCTTGGGATCTTATTGGACTCAGATGGCAACTCAATAGATCTGAGGAGCCTGATGTTCTGTTGCTCATGAAAAACCAGCTGCGGATTTCACTGGGGCTCCCTTCTATGTGTGAAGCTGCTTCTGCCCTCCTCCTTTTAAGACTCTCTCCATCTTTGGCTTTTGATAGTTTGATTAGGATGTGTCTGGGTGTGGATTTCCCTGAGTTCATTCAAGTTGGAGTTTACTGATATTCTTGGATTTGTAGATAAGTTTTTCATCAAATTTGGGGAGTTTTTAGTGATTATTTCTAATAGAGATAGTACAACAGCAGCCATGGGGCCACACCCCTCCACTCCCCTAAACCTGAGCAACAGCCCAGTGCCAACCCCTCGAACTTTGACCTAAGACCTACTACCTGGAAGCAGAAAAACAAAGAGCCCCAGAATATTCCCAAATCCCACATCACGACCAGATTCTCCTGCAGGACCTATAGGAGCCTCCCTTCAATTGGAGCTTAGTAAAGGTTCTTGCATATGTATGGCATCTCATACATCCGAGTGTAACAGCATGCATTATGTGACTGGACACTTGCAGCGTTAGACACAGCTGACGTGACTGTACCCTGTTGGTCAGTGTCAATCACATTCTGGAAGACCCAGTGAGAGGCACCCTCCACCTGGTGTAACTTTTTTTTTTTTGATACCAAGAATTGAACTCAGGACCTTGCACTTGCCAGGCAGGCCCTGCACCAGTGAGCTGTATCCCCAGTCCCCTGGTGTAACATTTTAAATTCTTAAACCCAGCACATTCAATGCTCATGCCACCTTCCTTCTCACCGGCTGAAGCCTGCTCATGCTGTCACCTCATTAAAACTGTGCTGCTCTTCCCTTACTGTCACAGGCACATCCAGGTCTCTCTCCATTGTGCATAGGAACCTAGAAGTCTGTCCAGGACCCCGCCCCGTGGTAATATTGATACAGGAAAATAAAAACTCCCAACCTGAACGATATCTGGGACAAATTCCAGTTCGTGTTCTCTAAAATCGAAGAATGAATTTTAGGAACAATGGAGTGCAGGATATATTTATTGAGGGAAAGAAAGCATCTGTCCAAGAGAGGGACAGAAGGGGTCCCGAATGGGATGCCCCAGTACTCCACCTTTTCTAGAGACTTTTATAGAGCAAAACCACGAGGTGAGGCGGGTCCAAGGTAGGGGAAAAAATGACTAAAACTATGGTCAGCCAAAAAAGAATTCTTCAGGTAAAATTGATTAAATTGGGATCAAATGGGGAAGTGAGTCACGTAGCTAGTGGGCATGAACAGAGAACAGGGCTTTTCCTGTAGGGGCGGGGTCTGTAGAACGTCAACCCCTGATGTTTATACCTAGTGGGTGTGTTTGTTTAGTCTGACCCACAGCAAATATGTATCTTATCTTGTTTTTCATGTTGGCTCCTTCGAGGGTCCTGTCTGGCTGCCTATTATATTTCTATCTAACTCAGCTGCCTATAACAATATTTCCTTACATTTTTTTCCTCTCTCCTTCCCTGTTACACGTACTCCGTCTGCTTATCAGTAACGCTGCCGATCTTTCAGGCTCTGCTGACTTTTCTTTGTGTTTTCTATGAGGTCTTCAGCCTAATAAAGTATCTACTGGCTCAATTCTGCAGTTATGCCCCTGCAATGGATTTTTCATTTTAAGTATTATACCTTTCAATTATAGAGTTTGTAAAAAAAAACCCACATAATTCCTATATTTTCACCTATATTCTTGTTTTGGTGAGATAGTATCCTAATGCTTACATTTATTTATTTAGAGATAGGGTCTCATTATGTAGTTCAGGCTGGCCGGGAACTTATCACGCAGCCCAGGGTAGCCTTGAACTTGAAGCAGTCCTTCTGCCTTAGCCTCCTGAGTGCTGGAATTACAGGCATGCTCTATTACCCCTGGCTCCTTTGAAGTTTTTTTAGTCAGCCTGTTGATAGTTCTAATAAGTGTCATTACTCCAGGCAGCCACAATGGTAAACAATCACTGCTGTTTGTATTAAACAAATGCCTGGCAGATAGGGCCATTTGTACAAAGAACACTTAGTCGTTCTAGTGAAAGATCTTTTTTTTCTTTTTTTTTTTTTTTCGGTACTGGGGATCGAACTCAGGACCCTGCGCTTGCTAGGCAAGCGCTTATTCCACTGAGCTATATCCCCAGCCCCTAGTGAAAGATCTTGAGAATGGAGCTTTTCCAGGCAGCTACCACACAAGTCAAATAGCGACTGGCTTCTGGGATAGGGCTTTTGAAATCCCCTTTATGCCTTAGAGGTAGGTTGGGGCTGGGCAAACCAGATTAACTGGGTGGAATGGGTCAGAGGTCATAAAATCCCAGGGTTTACAGGCTGAGATGTTTCCTAAGAAGAAAGGACAGAACATGGGACTCAAAACAACACCAGGCTGAGCACTGCAGACCAACCAGAAAAATGTTACCTTTGATCCTTCACTGACGTCTGGGGGAGAGCCAAATGAGGCTTCTAAAAGGGCAGTTTAAATCTGTGACTCCAGGAACCTGGAAAGAAGCCCAAGGGACTCCACCTTGGAACACCTCCAGCTGTCAAGCAGGGCGTTTGTCCTTAGCAGGCTGGAAACAGGAGCTGGAGGCTACTTGGGAAGCAAAGAAGACAAGATTTCCTTTCCCTTTACTTTTTAAATCATCAGTGACTGATAAAATCAACACATGTCTGGTTTTAAACTCCAGCTCACAAGACTGTAATATCCTTTAAGTAGGGCCCTACAAAGTCCAGATAATGGGTGAAAGGTCAGAAAAACCTCAAGGTCTCAAACTTAATGGGTGATTACCAGCTAAGGAGTAAACTTGGACTTACCCTCTGACATAGGTAAACACAGCCCATTTTATTTGTACAAGATTGATGACCTTGAAGGAAGGAAAGGATATTACAGTACTTGAAAGACACAGTTAATCATATAGATGTACAGGCTGGGCATGGTGGCACACACCTGTAATCCCCAGCACTTGGGAGGCTGAGGCAGGAGGATCATTGTGAGAGAAGCTCTCATACTGGGTGGGTCTAGTTCTAAAGACAGCTGTCCAGCTATTAAACATATTAATTGCACAAAGATGACCTAAGTCAGCCTACTGACTGCCTACAGAGTAAGTCAGTATGCTTATCGGAACCCCCAGAAGATTTTTTAATTTTCTCCTCCTCCTCCTTCCTTTGTGAGCCAGGCTCTCACTTGGAGTTCAGGCTAGCTCCAGTGTCCTTGAACTCACTATGTAGCCCAGGCTGGCCTGGAACACCTGGTGTTTCTGTCTCTTTTTTTTCTTTTCCTCCCAGAAAGCCTCTTAAAATACAGACTGATTCAGAGGTGCCCATTCGGTAGGTCCAGGGTGAGGTCTGAGAATCTGCATTTCTAGCACTTTCTGGAGGATGCTGAGGCCATCGGTTGGTGACCCCACGCTGAAACCCTCTGACGTCCTGCGACACTGTACCGCCAGCACACTTGAAGGATACTTTCTCCTATAGCTTTGTGACCCAGAGGGAATGCGTGGCATTACATTTACCAACAAACCCGAGTCCCCTTTCTCTTGCTAATTTTCATTCGACATGAGGGCCTGTTCTTCACCAGACAGCCAACATGATTGGTCCTTGAAGACTGTCAGAGGTAGGCAACAGTCAAGTGGCAAGCCCTGTTGGAAGTCTGATCCTCATTCAGTGTTTGTCACTGTGCTAAGTGAATGAAAATTGAAATTAGACTGAAGGCTGTTTTGAAATGTTTATACTTTAAATTTCTCTTCAGTTTTTTAAAAGTTACTGATTTAAAAGCTTTCTTAGCTGGGTTATAAATATTCTGGCCATAAAAATCTATCATCTGAATGGGACAATTTTGAGCATGCAAGGGGTTTTATTGGCAATTTTTCTAGCAGCAAAAAAAAAAAAAAAAGAAGACGGCCAGGGATATAGCTCAGTGGCGGAAGCGCAGGCACAAAGACCTGAGCTCGATTCCCAGCACCAAAAAAAAGAACAGGAAAACAGGTTGTCACAGGCAAACCAGCCTATCAGCCACAGTACTTCTAGAAAATAAAATTAAAAAATATTCTTTGCATTTTTACATGCATGTTAGATTTTCTTGGCTTTAATTTTGTACTAGAGTCAAGGTTCTGTCATTTCCTTCCATTTATCCCAATAGATAGCAAACAGCAAGTGTTTTGTAAATAGATTACTTTTTAGAAGAGAAATAAAATTAAAAGTCAGAAGAGAAAAATTAAAAACTAGCTATATATATATATATATATATATTTTTTTTTTTTTTTTTTGGTCTTTTTGAGACAGGGTCTCACTGTTTGGTTCAGGCTGGCCTTGAGCTCAGTTTGTAGCTCAGGCTGGTCTGGAACTCGAAAGGATCCTCCTGCCTCAGCCTCCCAAGCGCTGGCATTACAGGTGTGCTCCACCACGCCCGGCTTTAGCTTTCCTTTTTATTTTAATTTTGGTATTGGGAATCGAACTCAGCACCTCGCGCTTGCCAGGCGGGCACTTGTGCCGCTGAGCTATATTTTCGGCTCTAGCTTTCCTTTTTAAAGTAAATAAAAAGATAGAATTTTGGACGAGACTAGTAAGAAACTGTTATCTGTTGGGAGTCTACAGTTGCACATTTATGTGCATATGCATAAATGGACTGGAAGAATAGACAATTGTATTGTAGACATTAGACGTTGTTATGTACTCCAAATACTGCGATTTTAATTTTTTGCTGTTTCTGGTCGGAATCCTCGGTGGCTAAACGTCTCCCAGGAAGTGATTCCAAGTGCATCCCAGGACCAAATGGCCTTAGGCGCGTCACCGAGCTACAGCTCTTCCAAAGGACCTTGGATCGTGTCAAGGCCTCAGAAGCCTCAGGTCCAGAGGTTCAAGGCCGCTGGGCAGGCGAAGCAGTCACAGGGCAGGGTGGGCGCAGAAGCAGCAGGACGACCCGGCTCTGCAGCCTCCGGGAAGCGGACGCAGTCGGAGCTCGCAGGCGCGCAGGCGCGGTGAGGGGGCGGGGCCGGGGCGGGGCCGTGCGCGGCGTCTGGAGCAGAGGCCGGCAGCGGCGGCGGTGACTCCAGCGGGGTTCGGCGGCGCGCGGGCGGCGGGTTCGCGGCCCCGGGCCGCGGCAGGAGGACCCATAGCTGAAGCCAGGCCTGCAGCTGGCGACTCCACGACCCGGCGGCAACGCTGCTGCGGCAGGGCCCAGGCGTGCGGCCTCGGAGACTGAGGACGGGACGCCGCGGGTCGGTGCGCCAGGTCGGTGGGCAGGGCCGTGCCTGGCCGGGCCGGGCGGCGGGCGGGGATCCGGGCGGGCCGCGGGTGCGGGGGCGCGGCCGGCGCGGCCGGCGCCCGCGGTTGTCATGGAAATGCACAGCCTAACGGTCCGCTGAGGTGGCGTCGGTTAGCACCGCAGACCCGGGGCCGACCCGGTGCCTCCGACGCCGGAGGCCTCGCCATGGCCCGGGCGTACGTACGCGCAAGCGGGTGGGAATCGACATACGCCCCAGGGAAGCGATCGGGGCTCAGTCCCCGCGAGTCCTTCCCTTTTCCTCCTCCCCGACCACAGTCCTCGCGTCTTTGCGTTTTTACGTTGTATTTCTCCCTGGCTTTGCACGTCAGGGGAGGGAGGCCCGGGAGATCTGCAGGGAGCTGTCCGGGGCCGTCCTTTGCGAAGCCAGGGATGAAGATGTACGCCCTACAAGGCTGAGACGATCAAATGTCAATCGTAAATTTATATCTTTGTGGGCGAAGGGAGCCCGGCCTCCTTGCCGCCCCTCGCTGCCTGCCCTCTGACGTTACATAATGATGGGTTCCTCCTCCCCCGAGTTGACAGATCATGAAAATATTTCTCTGGGTGAGAAGAAAGTATAGGCCCTTGTAAAGCCCATCTTCGTGTCTTTTGCTTTGCCGCTGGATGTGTTTTGTGTTGAGAAACTGCCCACGAGTACAGTGTGATTTGTCACCTACCTTTCTGGGCGTTTGAGCCATGGGAATGAGGGAAGGGTGGGGGTTGGGATGTTGCAGTGAGATCCTGTGTGGTTCGTCCCCGGTCTCAGTGGGTTGTGTGGACCGTGGGCGCCTGGTAGGGCAGGGGACAGAGCAGACTGCCCTGGATGTGAATACTGGTTCTGCTACTGGCCGACTCCAGTTCTCAATGTCTGCATCTGTAAAAAGTGAGAACTGAATCTTTTTTGCTGAGTTTGTTTTGAAATCTAGATGCTGTTGGTAACAAATCACTCTAGGTTATCCTTCAGTGAAACTTGATTTTTCTTCGGTTGGAAATGGGCTATTTGTCGGGGAACCACGATTCTGTCCCAGGGGTGGACCCTGAACCTCACGAGGCCTTGTTCCCTGTAATATCTTGTAAACACACTCCGTAGCAACGCAACAAGCCGGAGTTCCTGGGAGTGTTTGACTCAAAGACAGGTCTTAAAGGATGATGGACAGGGTTGAAGAGAAAAGAGGGCCATTTTTCTTTCTAGCTCTGCAACAGAATCAATTGCTCCGGCTTGCTTACCTCGCTACTTTTCATCTGGCATCTTCCATCTCAGAGTGTTCATCTGCTCAGGGAAGTCGGGGTGACTCAGAGCCCAAGTCAAACATTACAGTTTATCCTGCTGTCTTGGAAACTGGCTATTTTGTAATATTGCCATTCCAATGAATATTAGAGTTAAAAAACATGTTAAGGAAATAATTTAGACGAGAGTTTTTTGTATGTGTTAGAACAGCAGAGAAACGGCATGTGCCTGGTGAGTTATGTCAGCTGTCTACCTAGGAGGTTCTCAGCCAGCATCTTTGTGAATGCACCATAGAAACGGACCTGGAAGGCTCCAGGACCCTCCCCCCCCCCCCCCCCC
>PVLD010009112.1:0-47153 GCA_004027595.1 Dinomys branickii | reverse complement strand
GATTCTGTTGGGGTTGCTTTTGTAGAACTTGATTAATGAGCTGGTCTTGAGAGGTCCTTCAACACAGCTTTTTTTTTTTTTTTTCATTGTTCTGGAGCAGTAGCTCTGTGGAGAGACAAATATTGACTGTCCGTGTGCTTTTAGGAAATACTCGTTGCGAACCTGATCCCCAGGAATTTACCTGGTGCACACTTTGTAGCCTTAATTATTTATTGTATTTTGATATGATTTCAGACTGGCAGAAAATTGCAAGAATGAAGGCTTCTTACATGTATTTATACAGGTTCTCCTGACACGGACCTTTTGCTCTATTTCCTTTACCCTTCTCGTATTCATGAATGGTTACTTTTTCACAAACTACTGTATTTAATAGTTGCAGACTCAGTGCTGTTTTACCTCTTAAGTACCTTGCTATGCATTTCCTAAAAACAAGGACGTTTTCTTATATAAGGACAATTATTTTTTAAAAGTTAGGAAATAGGCATTGACAGAATGGTGTGATTTCATGTACAGATCTTACTCAAATCTTGCCCATTGCCCCAATAACGTCCTTTATAGCAAAAGAAAATCCTGGCTCCTTTGTTGCATTAAGTTGTTTCATCTCTGGAGTCTCCTTTAATACGGAACACTTTAAGACTGCCAGCTGTTTTTTATAGCGTGTCCCTTAATTTGGATTTCCTCATGATTTGGATTCAGCTTATACACTTCTGGCAGAAGTAGCACAGGCTTGATGCCTGGTGTTGTTAGTTAGCGTGTCCGTTAAGAGACACACTGTCCATTAGTCCATTTGCTGGCCTTGTTAACTTCGATCATTGGAGAGTTTCCATTTTTCCCCATGTGATGAGTGTGTATCTCACGGGGAGAATGTGAGACTGTAAATATACTGCCCTCATTCTTTTACCCACTGATGCTTCTTATCTGAGTCAATTATTATGATAGTTGGCAGATGGTGGTTTTCTAATTCCGTATTTCCTTCTACACTTACTAGTTGGAATAGTACTGAAGAGAAGAGTTTTTCTTTCTTTCTTATTTACTTTTTGATTTGCATCTCTAATTCATAAATTCTTGCTTTATTTAGTAGGTTATTAACTGTGTTTCTCAGTACTCATGTTATGGCTCGAACTGCTCTGGATGTGGCCAATGGGGGCCACTCCCAAGAGGGCCCTCACACCTTCTTGACATTTTCTGTCATCCTATGAATATTTCTTTTCTTTCTGGCACATCAAGACTCTGCTGTACTTTCCTCACCCCAGCCTGGGAATTCGCCATTTCTCCCTTTCAGTGGGGAATGGTGTTGAGAATCAAGTTAGCTGGGCGTGGAGGCACACGGGTTATATACGCCTGTAATCCCAGCACTGGGGAGGCAGAGGTAGAAGGATCACAAATTCCAGCCTAGCTTGGGCAGTTTAGCAAGGTCTGTCTCAAAAACTTAGGGGTTGCTGGGGATGTAGTTCAAAATTAATGTTATGTTCTGGATGTCTATGTTATGTACTGACACAAGTTTGCCTTTTGGAGGGTTGGATCTACATTCCATGTTTTTGATGGATGTTTAGGTTGTTTCTGATTTTCTGCCCTAAAAATAGTGAGTCATGAGCCATATCACTGTTAACCATCACACATAATTGAGTTGTCTGGGTCTCTGGAAGTAGAATTTCTGGGATAAAGATTAATTTTTTTAATGGAAAATACTGTATTGCCAAATTGCCCCCCAAAAGGCTTTATCAATTTGTACTCCTTTCAACAGTGAGTGAAAATGTCTATTTCTCTTTGACTTGGCAACATTGAGCAGAATACAGAGTCCGCCAAAAAAACGTGTACACACTTCAACAGTTCACTGTACTAATAAACACCTGGAAGCTCATGGCCTCCACTTTGAGCACCTTCTGTAATTGTAGAGCCCAAAGTACCTTGTGTTGATCTCATAGTGTCTCAATAAATTCAGTATTAAAATATTTAAACAAGGTTTTCTTCTCCTGATGTATATACATCTTGTTAATTCACCAGTCTGATGATCAAAAAAGACATCATTGTTTTAATTGCATTTCACAAATTGCCAAAAATACTGAATACTTTTTCATGCCAGTAACATCTTGAATTACCTGTTCAGATCCTGTGTCCATTTTTTTCTTACTAGGTTGTTTTTTGTTTTCTCATTGGATTAAGGAAATTACTGTAGTTTTGGACTTTAGTCTTGGCAGCTTTAGAAGGCTCCTTTAGATATGGTGCTTTGCTTATACTAAGGGTGAAGGAACCTGATGCTTCCTGAGCATCCTCTGTGTGCTGGGCCCCGGCCAGATGTTCTTAGGCATCCTCTGAGAGGTCCTGTCTGGAGTGAGCTGTGTCTGGAGTGAGCTGTGTCATGAGGTGTGGTTTGGGCACTTGCCCAAGAGTAGTTGAAAGGGGCTGAACTGGGGTTCTAACCTGGTCCTGTGTGGCTCTACTGCCATTTCCATTGAATCGCATAACTACACAGGATTTGAAAATAAATGGTTTACTTTATATATCAGTATATGCATGAAAATTAATTACTTGGACTTCTCCATATCAACAGCTTTGTTTTTAGTATTTTGAACTTCTCTTTTTAGTGTCAAGAGCTTCTTTACTCAATCCTGCATGCTGAGCACATACATCTCTCAAAAGCATTGATTTTATTCCTGGAACTCTTGGGGACTCTGGAGCTGAACTTCCTGAGATCCTCTAGGAAGCCACATGACATTGGGCAAGAAGATTAATTTTCTTGTGCCCAGTTTTCTCATCTGAAAAACTGGACTGGTGGTGGGATAGTGGTGGCGGCAGCATCACAAAGGCTTGTTGGGTGTGAAATGAGTGCTTCATCCGCAACAGTGCTTAGAGCAGCGCATGGTGCATGGTAACGGGGGACTCTGAGCCCTTCAGGATGAGTCCATGTCCGGAGCATGGAGGCCAGTGAGGAGTTTGGGATTAAGATAACCCTTTCCCCTGCAAGTTTCATCTCTTAAGCCATCCCATATGTTATAACCTGTGTGGGGATAGGGAAGCCAGGGCCCTGGGTTCTTCATGATTGGCTTTCTTCTCTGGTCTCTGCATGTACCTTCCTTGTGCCTTGTGATGACTCTCAGGCCTGTGCCTATCAACCAGCCCCGCCCAGCCCTGCCCAGCCAGCGCTATGGTGTTTGCCCGTAACCCTAATAAGGAGTAGGAGTGTGACAGGGGCCTGGCCAGTGAGCATGGCGTCTGCTTAGTGAGGTTCACCTGCAGAGGGTCCCAGAAGCAGGAAGTCGAATCAGTGTGTGTGGGACATCAGGGCCCATGCATCTCTTTATGATGATGGTGATTTCTGGAATAGGGCCTAGGACTTAGGTACTCAGACCTCCAGGAGGAGGGATGGGGACTCCGGAGGAGCAAAGCGTGCACCCCTTCCTGGGATGCTCCCTGAACCCTTCCCCTGTCTCTTCCTCTGCATCCTGCAGTGCTCTTGCCTTGCACCTGACTAGGCATGACTCTGAGGTCTCTTGAAACCCCCACCCCTCACCAGAGTCCTCCTGCAGCTGCTGTGATGGAAGCTTCTCTTTGTCTTGTGTGCAGATTTTGTCTTTAAATGATGAGTAATCCATCAGTTTGGATTTTAAAGAAAGGTGATAAAGGTACATGAAGTCTGAAAATGCAGAGGAAATATCTTTAGGCAAGTATATTTAGGTGTTCCTCAGGAACAGTGTTCTGGGGGAACACAGGGATGTCTGGTCTGAGGATCTCCCTAGGTGTGAAGTGTGTCAGCTGGGATGCTTTTGCTGTGGAGGAAACAGTGACGTTTATCATCACAGAGAGCTGGAGTCGCAGTGAATCAGTAAGGTTAGCGATTTCATCAGGGACTTAGGCTCTCCTCTCCACTACCCGGCTGTCACTGGTGGTGCGCTGGAGGGGCAAGGACCTCAGGATCGTGAGATGGGCGTCAGGATCAGTGGGCCCCTATGGTCCCTTGTTCCTGGCCTGCAGGAGCAGGGAGGGGATGAACAGCAGGGTTTCCACTTGTGGTGTACACTGGTCCTTTCCTCTGATATGTGGGAGCAGAGGGCCATGTGCCTTCCCTGGACCAGTGCATGGCGCTGTGAGAGGTGCTGTGCGCTGGTGGCATAGACATACTCCCTAAGTGTGGTCCCCACTTGCTAGGAATGCAGGGTCTCAGGCCCCACCTGGCCTAGTGAGTGAGAACGCCAAGAAAGGGCCCCGAAACCTGCTCTAACAAGGCCAGGGAGGAAGTCTCCAGGGTAGGGAGAAGGGAGGCTGGGTGTTGGGTGCTCAGCCCAGTGTGAAGGGTAAGCTGCCTGGTAACTATTTGAGGGTTGCTCTGCTTGCCCTGGTCTCCCCTGCACCATGCCCCAGCTCGTCTTGTCAGGCGAGTTTCCTGGCCTCTGTGCCCAGGGCCTCTGCAGGGGACTCCAGGGGGAGTCTGCTAAAGCAGCAGCCTGGACAGCTCCCAACCCCAGGTCCTGTCCCCGTCTGGCAGGCCCGGCATCATTGGGCCGGCCTGAGGCTGGCTGGCACCCAGGCTGGCTCTTCTGCCACACTCTTCCAGGGCATTCCTGAAGCGTGATCAGGTGCGTAGGGTTTGCATGCCCTGTTGCTCTGTGCACAGTCTGCATGCAGTGAGAGCGGGACAGTCAGCAGGACTTCAGAAATGTTGGTACCGGCCGGGCATAGCCCAGGTGACTAGTTTCGGGGATCACTGAGAGCGTGCTCTGACTCTGCCCGGTGTGACCTGTTTTGTGCAGGACTTGGTGTGGTTGTGCTGGACCTGAGTCACCTCCCTCTGTGCTCACACGGGGCCGGTGATTCCCTTCCTGAGTGCGCCCCTCACGGCCCCTCCCACGCAGGATGGTGGTGCAGTAGTGCCAGTAGCCAGCACCATATGTAACTGGCCCTCTGTGCCACGCTTTTCTGAAGCCAGTGAGGGGTAGACTTGTAGATTGCTTGACTTTGCAAGGTTTAAAGGTTCATCTCCACCCCTGAGGCACTATTGAGACGTAAACTCAGGGCCTGAGCTCTTGCCTGTGAGTGTGGGCTGCTGAGGAGGAGACAGGTGCGATTGGCCTACAGCTGTGCTTTTACAGGGGCGGTGGGTCATGAAATCAGTTTGAGGGTGTGGCCAGCATTTTAAAAGCTTTTTGTTTTCTTTTGGAGATAAGATGGCAAGTATAGGAAGGATAGTTTGTTGTAAAACATTTATTCATTTCTGTGGTGTATTTGGGGTAATGGGCTAATGTGAATGTCCCTTACTGTGGGTTTTGGCAAAGCTGTGTCATACCGGGACCAAGAGTCCTAACGTGTTGTGAGGAGGGGCTACACTGGATGTGTGTCTTTTCCTTCATCAGAACCAGGGTGTCTGCTAACCTCGGAGACTCAGAACCGCAGGTCTGAGATGGGCGGGGCCTAAGAGTGGCATGGACTGGAGCGGCGTGGCTGGTGCCCTAGAGCAGCATCGAGAACCCTTCTGCCCTCACTTTGGTTTGTTGTCTGTCCTTTGGCCACCTGGGCCAGACCGCTCTGGTGATGTCCGGGTCCTTAGCATGGCCACTGCAGCAGCAGAGGGGCGTGTGGGTTTGTTAGGTTTGAAGCCTGCCTGTGGATGCCTTCGAGCCCTTTGTCCCGGGCTCATCTACTTTCCAAGGAGGGCTGACAGAGCAGCTTGTTTGAGGCCAGCCCCAGAGAAACCAGGGCTGCCTGTCATTCCCCTGGGTCCCTTTGTGCCTCAGCAGTGGCGGGGCAGCCTGGTGTCACCTCAGCTGGCTCGGAGGCCAGGCCGGGGGAGATGCATTGCGTAACACACATGTCAATCAGGTTCAAGTCGTAAAGCGGAGGTAGGAGTTCGGGGGGTCGGTGTGCTTTTTAGGAGAGAGGACAAGGTGGATTATAGGAAGGAGACGTGCTGGATGTGAGCTTGCATCTCATGTGTAAGATGGGAAAAGGCCTGGCCGTAGCGGGAAGAGATTAAGTAGGAGAGACCTGTGAGCCACAGAGCGCTGGACCAATGTGGGTGGGATGCTGGGGCCTCCTACTTGATTTCACCCTCTTGGTAATTTGTTTGTTCCCACGGTGCCCTGCTGCAGGGTGCTCCCACGGCTGGAGTCTACTGCATCTCAACCCCTGCGTGGGTGCCTGCCCCTGGGGGAAGTCAGGGTTGCAGAGGGCGGAGGTGCTGAGAGGCAAGCAAAGCCAGCAAAGGTCAGGGAGAAGGATGTGGGTGGGGGTGGGAGAAGGAAGTGGGAGGCGTCTGGGCTCCAGCAGCTCTCAATCAGGTGGTCCCTGACCCAGTGGTCTTTTTATATTTTGTTTTTAAAGAAAGTAACCTGTGATTATGTGTGCGGGAATGTGGAGGATTTTCACAATTCCTATTCATTGCTTTGACTGTGTTCCACATATACAAATGTCAGATGAAATGATCACATGACACGATTAGGTGATAATCAAATAACGATCAAATGGAATGATGGATGGGGCTCAGTTAGCATGGGGCTGGGTACCAAGAACGACAGGATCCCCCAGAATGGTGCAGTAGAGACAGAGGTGTGTGACTGGGTTGGCCTTAGGGAAAACACTCTGCCCATAGACTGCCCACCCGCATAGGAGGCAAGGGCTGGCCGGCCCTGTTGGGCTTTGCCCCACCATCGCAGTGCCTTGGTGTGGTTGTGCCGGACCTGAGCCAGCTCCCTCCGTGCGCGCACGGGGACCGTGATCCCCCTCCTGAGTGCCCCCCTCATGGCCCCTCCCGCGGCAGGACGGAAGTGGGGTAGTGCCAAGGGCTGCACGGGTGAAGTGTGTGCTCTCCATCTGGCTGCCGTGGGGTGAACACACTTGCACACACAGTGCCTATTTAGGGAAGCGCTGCTTCCCTATCTGTTGCCTTGGAAATCCTGCCTCTTTCTCCTTTCACTTTCTGCCCCCTCTGCAGTGATTCAGCTGTGGTTTTCTAGAGGAGAAGAAACTACTGAGTGTGAGAGACCCTGTGTCCCGCAGTGTCCGTGGAGAGGGAAGCTGCCCGCAGGCCCCACAGGCCCGGCTCCCCTGGGCCCCGTGCAGTGTGCAGAGCCTTTCCCTGGGTCTCCTGCCCCGCAGTCCTTCTTGGGCGCTTTTTGCAGACAGTGCCCCAGCACCCTACAGGCTCCCGCGAAGACCGAACCCCCTTTGCTTTCCCACAGATGGATGGAGACCCAGTAATGCACTCACACTCGGCGTCTGGCTCCCATCTGGACTGTTCCCTTGCTGGTGGCTTGACATCCTTTCTTGATGCAGCGACATCTCCACTTACCTCTGTGACCTACTTTTTCCTTGTTTTTGGCCTCCTTTTTATTATTTCCTATTTTTAATTGACCCACAGGAACTACATGTGCACGAGTACAGTATGACATTTTAGAACATATACACAGTGGAATGATCAGGTCAGACTAATTGCACATCTGTCCCCTCAGATACTTATTTCTTTCTGTTGGGAACACTGAAAGTCTTCTGCATTATTTTGAAACGTTCAGTTGGTGGTTGTCAGCCATGTTTATCTTACTGTGCTATGGACATTAGAAATTACCAGCTACTCATCCTGTCCAAGCTGTTCCCATTCATTGCCCCTCACCGACTCTTCCCAGGCTCCCGTAACCACTACCCTATTTGCTGCTACTTTGAAATCAGTTCACTTCCACATACTGTACAAGAAAGAATAAGCAGTAACTTCTGTACCTGGCTCAGCGTAATACCCTCCAGTTCCATCTATGTTGCCACAGATGACAGGATATTTACCCCATTGTGTATGTGTATGTGGGTCACATTTCCTTTATCCATTCATCTGTCAGTGAATGCTTAGCGTAATTCCCATCTCGGCTACTGTGACTAGTGTTGTAATACACATGAGCGTGCCGAGATCTCTTTGCCAGTGTGAGGTCGGTCCCTTTGAAAGTATACATCCCGTATGTAGTGGGCCTATGGGATCAGGTGGTAGTTCTCATTCTAGTTTTTTGGGAATCCTCCATAAGGACTGTGCTGGTTTACATTGTCAGCAACACTGCACGAAAGTATATGAGTTCTTCTCCTTTCTCCCTCTCCTTGCCAGCATTTATTAGCTTTTTGTCTTTTTTTGGTTGTTGTTGACGCAGAGGTCTTGCTATGCAGCCCTAGCTGGTCTTGAACTCCTAGGCTCAAGTGACCCTCCCGGCTCAGCCTCCTTTGTGCTAGGATTGAGGCATGTTTTTTGTCTTTTTGGTAATAGCTGCCCTTATTTGGGTGAGACAGTATCATATCGGGGTTTTGATTTGCATTTCCCTTATGATCAGTGATGTTGAGTGTTTTTCATATGCTTGTTGGTCATTTCTACATCCTCTTTTGAGAAAGTCTGTTCTGGTGTTTGCCTATTTTTAAAATAAAGTTATTTATTATTTTGCTATTATTTGAGTTCCTTAGGTATTCTAGATACTAATCTCTTGTCCAGTAGTTTGGAGATCTTTTCCCCTGCACTTGTCCTTCACTCTGCTGATTATTTCCTTTGCTGTACTAAAACTTTTTAGTTTGATACAACCCCATTTGTCAATTTTTGCTTTTGTTGCTAGTGCTTTTAGGGTTTTATCTAAAGTTTTTCTGGTCCAAACCAATGTTCTGAATCATTTCATATTTTCTTCTAGTAAGAAATTTAATAGACTTAGGTCTTACGTTTAAGTCTCTGATCCATCTTGAGTTGATTATTTAATATGGTGAGAGATAAGGGTCTGTTCCTTTCCTTTATGTATGGGTATCCCAGCAACATTTGTTGAAGAAACTTCCCTTTCTCCTGTTATGTTCTTGCTGCCTTTGTAGAAAATCAGCTGGCTGTAAATACATGGGTTTATTTCTTGGTCCTCTATTCTGTTTGATTGGTCCAGGCATCTGTCTTTATGCCAGTACCATGCTGTTTTAGTTATTATAGCTTTATAGTATGTTTTGAAATCAGGTAGTATGAGCCCTCCAACTTCTTTCTTTTTGCTCAGGATTGCTTTGGCTATTTGGGACCTTTGTGGTTTGATACACATTTTATAAGTGTTTTTCAATTTCTGTGGAGAATGTCATTGGTATTTTGATGACCTATTTTATTTCCTATTAGCTATTCATTACTTGTTGCAAAAAGTATATATAGTTTTTTTTTTCCCCGTAAAAGTACAACCTTTTTCTCATTCTGGGAGAGGAATATTTTGTCGAAAGGAGCTTTCCTCTAAACTATGGGGATACCTGCCTACCCCCCTCACAGGTGTGCAGGTCTGTGTGTTGCTTGGGCTCGCCTTCCCCTTCCTCTGGTGTCCTGGGTGTGGCTGGCCCTGCTGAATGGCCCTGCTGAATGGATGCTGCAAGTGTGTTTTTCAGAGCAAATAAAGGCTATTGGGATACCTAAGTGTGCAACACAAATGTAGAAAGAAACGCCAAGGACAGGGTGGAAATGGATCTGATTTCCATCTTTCCTTTCAAACTCTAGAGGGGAGGCCCACTGATGGAGTCTAGCAGGGAGAGAAGGCACAGGAGGTAGAAGTTCTTAAAAGCTTGGACTACAGTCGGAGAGGTTGTTAGCACACTTTGTGTGGCTACTGGCCCTGGTTGTGTCATAGAGACACACATCATAGGCACTTGGGAAGCATCTGAATCCAGGATGGCGACACCCTAAACTTCTGTTTTTTAGTGACTTTTGCTACAAGTATGATCAGAACACCCACAAGACACAGAACACGGTAGATGTCAGGATCACAGAGTGCCCAGGCAGGGCTTTGTTCCTGAGACCTTTGCTTCCTTGGGTGACAAGCTAGGTGGCTTAGGTCTGGAATGACACAAGGGGATACACTCGCCTGTAGCCCAGCAGTTGCTGCTGCCGGTGGAGTTAGCACTCCATGTGCTTGGTCCAAGATTGAGAGAAAGTGCACAGCGCAGTTCCCCCAACGGGATTCAGAGAACTGTTATCAGTAGTATGGGGTCAGTGCTGGGTGGCCGGCTCGCCTGTGCCCAGGTTGGGAGCCCTTGTACCCTTGGTGTGTGACTCCTTACCAGTAATTGGTTAAGGGTCTGGGGGAGTCATTCTCGGCGTTGATTCGGCTGTACTGCACGTCGTAGGGGGCATGGTGTCCCACAGAGCATACACACGCCTGATGATTCCAGTGTTCTCTGGGGCCGTGCTCTGTGAGCGCTGTGGATCTGGGGTGTCAGAAGACTTAAGTGTCCTTCAAGGCAGGGACAATAGCTCAGTTTTCTTTGTATGTCCAGAGGGCCCTTGGTGACTGGCATAAAATACATGTATAATCGGTGACTGGCGCGAATGAACGAACAGAGCCACTTTGTCATAGCCAGAAGCAGCAGAAAGACCCTCAGCTTCTCTGGGAGGAGGGCCTGCTTCTCGGAGAGCAAGCTGGGGCTTAGTCCTCCTGAGGAGAGCGAGCTGACATCACAGCCCCGTGGTACAGCTGTTGGCTCAGTAGGTACCGAGCCCGAAACCGAAAGTGTCAGCTCACCTACTGAGCCTGACAGAAGCAGTGACCTTTCATGTCCTTGGCTCGTGAGCTGGCCACCTAGCTGTTGGGAACCTGGGGGCTGCTTCTGCTCCCCTGGGTCAGAAGGTGCCATCCCTTGGGGCCTGGCCATCCTGTTTTGGGTTTTGGTTTTGTTAGTTTTATCAACTTAGAGTAGGTTTCTCCCATGTATATGAGCATGTGCAAATGTGTGCAAGCACTAAAAGGTAAAGAGAAGTCTGGAAGCGTAGTGGCATTCGGAAAGGCGTGCTGCTTCCTGCTTGAGGTTTAGGGGGCACAAGGGGGCCCATGGAAGGGTGAGGTATGGGTGAGGAAGGGGCAGAGGCTCCCCTGGGGGTTTCCAGAGGAGGGAGGGGTTGGGGCAACAAGAGGAAGAGACTTGGGAGAGGCTGGGCGGATGCTTTGCCAGATTTGGGATTTTGTTCATCACACCCTGGAGGGCCCTCAGACTTTAAATTGTTTTTCTTACATCTTTATTATTGTTTTGAATGACAAAAGGCGTTCCCTAGTCCTTTCATGGTTTGAGGAGCTCCTTCTTGGATTGTAATATTTTTTATAACCATACCTGTGCTTTAACCACAGAGTTTTGGGGATTTGTGAGCCAGAATTTAGATTCCTGTCCCACTCAGAAGGTTTCTGCAGACTGGGGGGCTGCAGCACACAGCCCCATGTGGCAACGGATCCCAGTGTAGGTGGCTGCAGTGCCAGGCGCCGGGTAGGGCATCCCTGGTGCCCACGTTGTTGGAGGTAAGGCCGTGTCCTAGGAGAGAGAGGAATGAAAACCAGCACTGAGGAGGAGGAGGAGTGTTCTACACTCTCCAAGGCCCCTGTGAGCAGCATGTGAGCTGCTAGAAAGAGGAAGCACTGGGGTGTAGAGAACCCCAGAAACCCCATTCTTGGAGGCAGCAGTGCTTAGCGGCCCTCGGGGCTCCCCCTTCCATGACACAGCTGGCTGGGCAGTGTCTGTGGGTGCCCCTCTTGGGGTCGCATTCTTCTTGTGACCATGTGGCCTTCCTGTGAGGTAGGTGCGGTGCAGACAGGAGGAAGCCTGGTGGCCGTGGTGGCTGGGATGGGTGGTCTCGTCTGGGGAGGTGATGAGGGCGAGCTTGTCTTGTGACTCTGCTAAACCATCCTCTGTCTCTGCGGTCCCAGGACTGTGTGACTTGGAGCCTGGGCTTCGTGAGCCAGTTAGTGTGGTGATGCAGCGGGGACGGGGACCCAGAGGAGCTGCAGCGGTGAAGGGCGGAGAGCAGGGACGCGCTCGGTGGCCTCCCTCCAATCCTTTCACCTCGGTGACACTGCCCCAGAAAAAGTGCCCTTGACATCCTGTACCCTCTTATTAGTGGCTTTGCATTAATGTTACTGGTGGATGTTCCCAGACCCTCTCTGTGCTTAGCTTGATTGGACAAATTTTGTAACATTCTGTTTTTATTTTATCTTTTCTAATAGGCAACATTTTCATGGCTTCAAAATTTTAAGGTACAGCAGATGTGGTAGAATCTGTCTTTTGCCCTAGCCTCAGCTACCCAGATTCCTTCCTTGGGGACACTGGTGCCAGGTGCTTCTCTGCGCATGTGCTAAAAGATATGTATTTGTGTTGAAAAGCACTGGGCACCCTGGGGTCATGCATGCTCACTGCATTCCCCCCACCCCCACTATCTGGAACCTAAGGAGTGTTGGTTCTGTTGTCCAGACGCAGGTCCTGCCCCTGCCAGGCTGTGCTGTGGATGTGACTGGTGTGCTCTGGCTATGTGTTGGGCTCTCCCAGCCTGTACTTGGCCTTGTGTCAGCTCCTTGAAAGAGCCTGCCTTCTACCTCGCTCTGGGGGCTGGGCTCTGGCAAGACTGATCTCACCCTGGTGGGAAGGAGGGAGCAGCAGGCTGAGATGACATTTGGAAGCCCCCCCTCATTTAATTGTGAAATGGCTTGTAACTTTTCCTTTGGATGATGGAGAGCAGCGGATAGTTAGATATTACTCATAATACATCTCTGAAACATTACCTTTTAGTTGTGCACAGGCTTTGCACCCTTAGTGAGGCTCCCGGAGGCTGTCTTTGACCCCCACCCTCAAGAGTGGCGGCCTGAGTGCTATCCTCTGCCCGCCCCCACCCCTGCAGGGCCAAGCCGTGGGGTGAGGGCAGGTGCTTTCCTGGAGGGACCTTCTAACAGCCAAGACCAGACTGCACGGGCTTCCAGCTCCAATGCTGCTGGGCCCAGGTGGCTCTGGCTCTGCCCTCCCAGGATGCCAGAAGGACAGCCTGGGCAAAGGCATTGGAAGTGTTTATGGAGCCGTGTGGGATGCTAACGTTCACCTGCTGCTCTCCAGGTGCCATTGTGGTTCGTCCCAGGTAGAATATGTGAAGTTAGGTCACCTGGGGCAGTCCCGGAGACAAGACTGCTGGGAGGCCGCTCCCTGAGGACTGGGTGGAGGGGCTCCCGGAGCTCACGTGCCCTCATGTTCTCATTCACACCTGTGACAAGTAGCTCAGGGCCACAGGGAAGGCTGCTGTTGGTGAGCTGGCCCTGGGGACGCACCAGAGAGCAGTGTAGGGTTAGCCCAGAGGGTCCCAGGCGTGCGGCTCCTGCGGGGGATAGGACAGCAGAGCCCTGCGGCTGGGTGTGCGAGGGAAGGCCTGGCAGGCCCTAGGCACCGCCAGCGGCTGAGGAGTACTGAGGCGTCCCGAGTAGCCCTGGCCACGGCTCAGCCTGTGCACACCCGCCGTCACCTTCCATCCCCGGTCGCCTCTGAGTGAACCTGGTCCTGACAGGAGGCCAGGGAAGAGTGAGTGCGAAGGAACGAGCCCAGAGGCCGCGGGTCGCGGTGTGCAGGAGGGAGGTAGGGTGCCACTTTCTGTTCGTTTTTCTCTGAAATGCTCTTGAGGTTCTGAGGCTCCTCCCTGGGCCCTCTGTGGCTGATGGCTGCAGTGGCTTGGTGGAAGGGACAGTCACCAAATCAAGTGCAGGCTGGGGGAAGGGGGGGGTCAGAGTGGCTGGGCCCTGGGGCCGGCACAGCCCTGACCCCGGAACCAGTGGGGATAGAGGACGGTCGGGCAGAAGGGCCCCAGGGTTCTTTGTCCTTGTCTTCGAAGTAACTCAGGGGAAGCTGAGGCTGCAGTCTGTGCGGGGAGGCTGAGGATGAGAACACGGAGGAAGTGGAATTATTGTACATAATGGGTTTCAACACTTGGACTCACCTCAAGAAGGAATATGTAGACCTGAGCACATGGAACAAGGGCTGAAGCCCAAAGAGGGCTTTGGAGGAGAAAGAAGGACCTTGCATGACGAGACGCTGAGAAGCAGTTTGGAGAGTCAGACACTAGCACTCTTTGTTTGGCAGTCTGTTCTCTGCCCCAAAGGCCCTGACAGGACAGAGCATTCAAGTCTCCCATCGGGAAGCCAGTGCCAGCTTCTTTAGCTGAGAAGGGCTTGTGCCGTGTGTCTTCAAGTGAGTGGTCCTGCTCACAGTCTGCTGTCTACTCCATGAGATCCCAGCACAGGTCCTACCATGAGATGTTGCAGTTAATTATATTGGATGTTTAGGACAAGTACTTGTGGCAAAATCATGGTTATGTGGGATGAGCTGAGAGTCCTTGTGCAGCCTCAGAAACATTCCTTTTTAGGACAGAATCAAGTTTTAAGGAGGGTACAGAGTTTGTTCTACAGCATGAGGCTGTAGTTTTCCACTATGGTCCAGAGAGACCTGGGCTCTGGCAGGACCTGCCCTTCACTACTTGGGATTTCAAGAGTTTCTTCCATGTGCCAGGCAGTGTGCTGATTGCGTCAAACTAGCTTCCCATTTAGTGTCCTGTGTTCACTTCCTGTGGCTGCTTAGCAAACTTGGCAGTTTAAAATAACAGAAATGTGTTTGCTTCCCTTCTGGAAGCCAAGAGTCCACAGTGGATGTCAGTGGGGATGTTGAGCCCTTGGGAAGGCCGTGTTCTCTCTGGGTGTGTTAGGGAAAATCCATCCCTTACCCTGTGGCCTAGTGGCTGCCCGTGTTCCTTGGCTCATGGTCCCAGCACTAGTCAGCTTTGTTGCTAGGCTCAGTACCTGACACGATTTGAAGAAGGAGAGGTTCCATTTGGCTCATGTTTTAAGGGGTCAGCCCATAGTCAAGAGGCTCGAAGGCAGAAACATCATGATGGGTGGTCATGGCTGAGCAAAGATGCCCAGTGCATGGTAGCTGGGAAGCAGAACAGAGTAGGTGGCAGAAAGAAGAGGCTGGGGACCAACATAGATGTGAAAACCATGCCTCCGTGACCTACCCAAACACAGGGGAGTCTTAAATTGACATTCCACCCTAACTGCACCCACTTCCTTCTGCCATCTTTAAAGCCAGCTCTGTTGTATGACCTTGTTCTCTTCTGTATGGAATTTTCTCAGCCTTTTTTTTTTTTTTAAATAAGAACATTTTTTAGGGCATTTGGGGCCTACCAGGACAATCTGAAGTAATCCCTGCATTTTGAGATTCTTAGTTCAATCATCTGGACTCTCTTTGCCATGAAAGAGGCTCACAAGTCAGGTGTGGTGTTGCACACCTGTAGTGCTAGCACTTTGGAAGACTGAGGCGGGAAGATCACAAGTTTGAGACCAGTCTGGGCAACTTAGTGAGACACTGTCACAAAATAAAGATAAAAAAGGGCTTGAGATGTAGTTCAGTGCAAAGGCCTTGGATTCAATCCCCAATACGGTGGGGGGGGGTAGCTCACAGGCTCCTGGGATTAGAACATGGTCATGGGGGAGCATGATATTTGTCCTACCACACCCCACAGCAGCCACACGAGGACTGACCTGCTCAACATACAGTAGGTAAAAAAAGATGATGGGACTGAGCAGAAGCCATTTCTCTTTCTCTTTCCCTTTTGGGTAGGAGTTTGTGATATTGCTGGGCACTCCCTTGATAAACAGATAAATTCTTGTCATTTTCTTGTGTTGTTACAATGATCTGAAAAACATGAGCGTTTCAGGGTCAGATGCATTGGTTGTGCCTTGCCAGGGACAGGGTTGTTGAACTAGGGAATCATAGTTTCACTCAGGCCAAATGGCATTGGACAGCTGCCAACTCCTCATTTGTGCATTGACCATGAACGACCTTCAGGCCATACTGAAAATTAGACAGGATCACATGGGTTTGATGGTGGACAGGGATGGCCCAGCAGAGGTCTTCGTGGAGTTTTCATTTCCTTTGAGTTCTTGTCCCAGCCAAGATGTCACATGGGCAAGGCCAGGTGACTCACAGGATAGATGGTCTTCCTGCCTGAAAGGATCAGTGCATTTATTACTTTTTGTGGCCCGTGGGGTTGAATCCAGGTGTGTGGGGGAGGGTATACCCCTGAGGTACACCCGCAGCCGCTCTACTTTTTATGTTGAGACAGGCTCTTGCTGGCCTCATTCATGATGCTCCTTCTTGAACTTCTGGAGTAGCTGAAAGTACAGGGCTGTCTCGTGCCTGGCACTTGACTCGTGTTGACTGTCTGCTTCTAGGCAGTCCAGTAGAATTCCAGCCCTGGGCTGTGAGAGTCAGAACAGAGATTATAGAAAATCATTATAAAATTTGGAACTGAAAATACAGTGGGAAGAAAAATAGTCTTCAATTATGAATGTGTATATTGGGGGGCTGGGGATATAGGTCAGTGGAATAAGCTCTTGCCTAGCAAGTGCAGGGTCCTGAGTTCGATCCCCAGTACCGCAAAAAAAAAAAAAAAGAATGTGTATATTGTATATTTATACATTATAAACAACTTGATGAAAATTCATAGTCGTTCATGTTGCCAAATCCATTCTGTCTCTTTTGCTCATCTTTCTTATCTCTTACTGCCTCAGCCTGTGGTCACAGGTCACTGAGTCCCTCAGGTGTGGTCTCAGGACACTGAGGTCTCTCAGTTGCTGGCTTTCCCGGGAAGGAAGGAGCCTGGAGGTCCCGGCATCTCCTTGCCCAGAGTGCAGAGCCTCCTCATCTCTGAGCCACACACTTGCCCCTGGTGGCGCCTGGCTCCTCCTCCTGGCTCAGAGCTGGCATCTGTGTAGCCCTTGGTTTGGCTGCTGGGCTTCGGACTCCCTCTGTGCTGGCCATGGGCCCAAACCTGCCCTGTCCACCCTGTTCTCTCTGTGTCCTGCCCTCCCTGCAGTGGCTCAGGAAGGGACCTTCCCTCACCATTCATTTTAATTTAACTCTTTGGTGTATTCATTTATGCCAGGGCCTGTGGCTCGAAAGGCTGATAGACATTCCTGTCACAGATCCCAGTCCCAGAGTTTTGAAGCCTCAGTGGGTGCCGGTTGCTGTGCCCCTTTCTGGAGTCCTCTGAGCACCCTGAATGGCAAGAGCCCGTCCCACCTTACAGACACGAGCCTGTAGGCTCAGAGGGGTGACCCAGCTGGTTAGTGGCACAGCAGGAGCCAGAGGTCTTTTCAGACACAAAGCTGTCCCTTGTCCACGTAGCAAGTAGGGCCATCCAGGATAGACCGGCCATCAAACCCCAGGAGTGAGAGGAGGGGACCCACAGGTGGCAGTGTCCATCTGTCCTTCTTTATGTCTTTTTCCATGTCTCTCTTTTTTTAGTACTTGTCTCCCACTTGTGTGTAATCCTGGATTCTGGGATTGCAGGCGTGTGCCGCCATACCCAGCTCCAGACAGCTTCTCACCGGGCTTTTAGAATATAGCCCGTTGGCTGAACGGCTCATGGATTCAACCTTACCTTTGTGAGGTTCTCAGTTCCAGATGTGAACTTTACAATTATTTATGGTGCTTAGCTTTCCAAAGCAGTGAGGAACCATGATGTAGTTTAACAGATAATAAATAACTCCAGGTAGGTCTCAGTAAGGAAAACAAAACTTTAAGGGTGCTACCAGAGGAAGTGTTCTGTTTCTAGGTCAACAGAATTCCCCAGCAGGCTCCTGTGTTCAGAGGTGAGGGTTTGCGAAGGTGCTTTAGATCACGGGCTGTAACCTTCTAGATGGGTTGACACTGGTGCATTCAAAGCTGAGCTTCTGTGCGGTCAGGAGGTGGGGCTTGGTGAGGGGAATCGGTTCCTGGGGGTGTGAGCTGGAAGGGTAGATTCTTGTCCATGGTGCGCTTTTCTCTGTTGTTTTCCCTTTCTGCTTCCTGGGTGCCATGAGGTGAGCAGCTCCTGGGTGAAGTCTCTGCCCCACCACAGGCCTAACGTGGTGGACAGCTGACGGGGCCGAGGCCTCTGGCACCATGAGATGAAGTGACACTTTTCTCTTTGAGGTTGCGTGTGTCAGGTATCTCGTCCCAGCAGCAGAAGGGTGGCTGAGACAGGAGGGAAGTAAAGGAGGGGGAGGTGTAAAACCCAAGCCTGAGTAGAGCTGCGCAGTGTGTGCCGGGTAAGTAGCGTTCTCGTCCCAGCACCTGTGGGCTGACCTTTCTGGTGGTTCTGTTGATCTTGAGCCCAGGGAGGCCTGTGTTTGGGAAGGAGACATAGCACACTGTTGGGGTGAACGATAGCAGCCTCTGAGCCCCTGTGGCTGTGGTTCACGGCGGGGCCCCGCTCCAGCTGAGGCCAGATGCAGAGCTCACGCCGACACTGAGAGCGCCTCCCAAGGCCAGAGCAGGGACGAGCCAGACACACACCCCGGGAAAGCAGTGGTTGTAGTAGGAGTAAGAGCTGAAAGGCGAGAGCAGGGTTGCAACTTCGTCCACCCTGGCTGCCATCTCAATCTCTGGGGCTTTGGGAAACAAACCCAGGCTCCCCACCCCTCCCCAGACCGGTCACTGTAACCTGTAATGGAGAGCGGTAGCACCTGTCCTTTTCCCATTATGTGATGCCACGTTACAGCCAGGGTGAGAGTGATGGGCTCTTGGGGTTCAGAAGGTAGCTCCTATCTGGACCAACCTCATAGCTCTGTGCCGTTCACTGAGTGTGAGCTTCAGTGCCCCCCACCTCCCGGAGGCTGAAGACGGGATGCCGGGCACCAGGGAGGGTTTCATGGTTACCGAGGCCTAGTTGTGACTGAAACAAAAGGCCTTGCTGCAGATGACCTCCCTGGCCTCTCTCCCTTCATGGTCCTACCTGATAAAACCACAGCCCTGGCCTACCACTTCTCAGCACAGTGGCACGTGGCCGGCCTGAGAATGCACCACCATGGTTGTGGGCTCTGGAGTTCTGACCACCACGCTCTGGTGAGCCACTAGAGTGCTTGGCGCTCGGTGTATTTCTCTAGCCTCCACTTTTTAACAGAGTCAGCTAATTGATCTTCCAGTCTTAAGGGCTGTGTCGTCTTTGTGGTAGAACTGCTCAGCCCTGCCGTGGCGGCACGAAAGCGCTCACACAGTGTGTAACAAATGGCTGGTCAAACTTGAGTTTACCAAATGTGGAGTGAGTAGGGTTTGGCCCCTGAACTGTACTTTGCTGACCTGTCCCAAATTGTGATTTCTTACTTTCTCCCCAAACCCTTGACGTCACTTGTCTCTACCCCAACTCTTACCTCACAGAGCTTCCACATCCACCCTCCCTCTCTCCCCTACCCCACCCTCAGACTGTTGGCCCGCCCAGTCCTCCTGTGTGGCATCTCTTCCTTCACACGGCTCACTTGCTCTTACAGGTTCTGCAGTCTTGGCTCAAGTGTTGCCTTCTTACTAGGCCCGTCCTGGCGGCAGCATTAAACATGGCAAGCCTCTGCCCCTCCCCATCCTGCCGGCCATCCCGGCTGTGGCAGCTTGGTTGCCATCTCTTGGTTGCTATCATCATCAAACCATGATGTTGGCATGGGATGGACCCATACCAGGCCTGATGCCCAGGCCCTTGTTTGCAGCTTTGCCTTTTGCAGAGTAGTGGCTGTGTTTGCAGCAGAAATCCTGAATGACCTGGCCAGAACTTTGCCACCTTGGGTGTGTGGTGCAGCCAGCTGTCTAGCACAAGAAGTGAGGTCCAGGGAAAGGGGACCACTGTGGGAGAAGCCCCACTTTCTCCTTAGTGGTAAGAGCTACTTTATTTTTCATTAAGAGCTTAGGATTTAACCCCACCCCCACCCCTCAGCCTCCAGTGCAGATTGAACCGGGGGCCTTCACACTGAGCTGTATCTGCAGGCCTTTTTTGATTTTGTTTTGAGAGAAGATCTCCCTAATTCACCAGTTTTGCCAGGTCACACTTGGATTTGGAGCCCACGTTCCTCTCAGACGTTGAAGCCGAGGCTGTAAGGGTATTCACTGGCCCTGACAGGTTAGTATCAGGGTGGCAGTAGCACACAGGACTGATGGCTTCTGTAATTACTTTGCCCAGTTTTCCCGCTTGTTTTTCTTTTCTTCTTCTTCACTTCTTGAAATAAACCTTTTCAGGAGCACAGGTCTGGCCTGGTGGTGCACTGGGCAAAGCTGGTGGGGGTGGCAGGGAGGGACCAGTCTCAGGAGCAGCTGTGCCATCTGGTACTCTCCTGGCCAGAGGCGGGAATGGCCCCAAGCCCCTGCTGGGTGGAAGGTCTGCCAGCTGTGTCCTGAGCCCCAGCAGGGTGAAGGTACAGTCTGTATCTGAGTGGCCGCTGACCCCTGCCTGCACCAGGAGGCATGGCCCACTGCCCGTGGGCCGCTTGTGGGGAGCTTTGATGGGCAGAGCTCTGGCACTAGAAGCAGAGGAAGCAATGGTGGCCAGTTGGGTGGTCAGTTCTTGGGCTACCCCAGGTCAGGTATGGTTCAGTGACATTTCATACACTCCCCTCTTTTAATAGGTTTTCATGTGGCTGTATTTTTGCCACAACTTCACTAACCTGTAGTTGCAGAAAGCAGAACGGCTTGGGCCAAGGTTTTTTGATTTGAGGTCACAGTGTGTGAGTATGAATATGTGTGTGTACATGTGTGTGTGTGTGTGTACATGTGTGTGTGTGTGTGTGTGTCTGTGGGTCCACTGTGGACAGCTATGGTGAATGATGTCCTGATCTGAATTTTTTGGGAAATGCCAGTTCCTCATTAACTTTTTTATTCTGTGTTAGAGAAAAGAACAATGAGCCTAAGGGCTTAAAATTTTTTTGAGTTTTCAGAAATTTTTTTTCAATTTAAAACTTGGCAATATCACTAAGCTATTAGAGAAAATGTAGAATTAAAATACGTAACAGGTGGGAGTGTGTGTTTTTGAAGCTACACCCGAGGTTTCCATGGTATCTGCTTGTGTGTGGGATATTGCTTCAAAGCCGTCTGAGCATCGTACATGCTGGTGGGTGAACGTGAGCTACCCTGGAATAGGGGCTCAGCACCACACCCAGGGGCCAGGCCCAGGTGTAGGCTGCATCTGCTAAGTGGACTGCAGGAGCGAATGTGCTAACCTCGCTGCTCTGCAAGCCTTCTTTTCCCTTTTTTACTTAGAATTCCGTAAACGCTGAGCATCCCAAGGTATTGTTGACCTCGCTCACGGATTTGTTACAGCCCTGGCACGGCTAGGGAGATGGATCCCCCAGCAGATGTTCTCTGCTGTCGCAGCACCAGCCCTGGCCCAGCACTCTGGGGACTGTGGGGAGGGTGGAAATGGAGAAGTCCAGCCCTCGGGGGAGTGCACCGTCATGCCCACGGAAGGGGATGAGTTGGTGGGAAGAGTCCAAGGAGCCGGGGCAGTCTGGTTGCATAGGCTGAAGACGTGTTTCCCATGAACAGCTTTTCCTCATGGGCTTGTCTGTCCTCTGGATGAAGCCTTCCTGGGGGAGAGGCCAAGGCACACGGTGTGTCACCTCCTGCAGCCCAAGCCTGGGCTCATGCTGGCTGTGGTGGACCTTCAAATCAAGAAGTCCTCAGCCAAAAGCATCAACAGGAGGGGGGAAGTGATGGTTAGGGTTGGAGCTCCTCCTGTTTCAGAGGCGGGAGCTGAGGCCTCGCCCATGTGCCCATGTCTCCGTCTTCAGCTAGCGCCAGTGCTGGGTCTGGATTCCATGCTGGGAGCCATGTGGGACGCCGGGCGGGGTGGGCGTGGAGGTGCTTGTGTGAGGGCTTTGGTGTCCATGGCGCATCTGGTGAGGCTGTCTCCCAGCCCGATTCACTCACAGAAGGATGTCTTTGAAGCATTTCTTGTTAGAGTTTGTTTGCTTTGCTGTCTCACCCTCTTTGTGGTGTGGAAATACCTTAGCTTCAGGTTTCACCTGTGCTTTGAGGAGCCCTGCAGGAGCCCAGCCCTTCACCCTGCAGGCACCCTCCTGTTGGACCTGTCCAGGGACTCCTGTTAGGCCAGCAACAGAGAAACCCAGACCGAGCTCAGACCTAGCATGTTGGGCTACCCTGAGAGCCAGAGGCAGTGGAGCATCCAACCCGCTGCCATCACCCAAACGTCCTGCAGCCCCGTACACCTCGCCGTCCCCTCAGCCTAAGGGCGGTGCGGGAAGATCAGTTTCATCATTTTATACTCATAGCTCCTCCCCTCACTGTCTTTTTAAACAGTCGATACTTTTGTAAAAAGCATTTTAAAATAATCTTGCTTACACACCAAACCCTCCTGGGGCAGCGGGGAGACAAAATTGATTCTTCTGCTTTCTTTTGATCATTTAGTAGCAGCTGGTTTGGTCTCCTTTAATGGCGCAGCGTTGTGCTCAGTGCTGACGTGTTCGTGCCGAGATGATTTAGTCCCTTCTAGTAAGGTGCCAGGAGACAAGGATTTCTAGGGAATTAAAAGGCTTTTTTCCTCTGAGGGCCACAGAGGCAAGTGTGTCACTAAAGAGCAGAGGGATTTTATTCCTTTCTGGATGAGAGGGACGCTTCGCTGGTGAGTTGTTGTTTAAATTGGCCATGAAGCCTGTATTAGCTATTGTTATGGTTTGGGGCTTATTTTGCAAGGGGAGACAATATAATACAGGCCACGTATTTCACAGGATTATTTGTAATAGTCACCCAAAGAATGATATACAAAAGAGAGTGCAGGAAATCTGTCCACACACTATAGAACAAAAATCCAGCTGAGGACCTGGATCCCCAGATAATGTCCTGCGTGAGTCCAGCTAAAGACCTAGAGCTCATAGCAGTGCCTCCCATGAATCCAACTGGAAGCCCAGAGCCCATAACAATATCTCATGCAGGCCTGTTTCATGGATCTGCGCTGGGAAGGCCCAAAGGTCAGTGGTGGAATCTAGGAAGTCTGTGCCAGCGGGATGAAGGAGCTGTGCTAGCAGGCTGAGGGATCCGCACTGGAGCCAGGAAGCGATGCTCAGAAGAATCAGAGCTCCCCCAAAAGGTCCCACAGCCATCCTCAGCAACAGTGAGGTCCCCGGCTCCTGTGATGATCAAGATGGCCGAGTTCCCATCAGGGAAGCCAATGCAGCAAGCTTCTCCCGGAGACCGGCAGTGCACTATCTTCCCCTGGGGAGCCAGAAAGTGATGCTCAAAATGAGGACCAGAGCTCCCCTAAAGTCAACCAAAGCCATTCTCAGTGCCAATGAGGTCTGGAGCTCCTCGTAGGATGAAAACAGCCAAGTTCATCAGGGAAGCCAGCATGACACGCTCCTCCAAAACAACCAACAGCTCCTTACAGCTTCTACCAGCTCCCACAGCCTTTCTCTGCTCCCAACAGCCTGTTCCTCCTTTTTCAGTTCTGCCTCTTATACTGCTGGCAACAGTCCTCAGATGGGCCTCGCACACCCAGCACCACACCTACTCAGTTCAGCTGGGGGTTATCAGTTGACCACTAGCTGTCAATCCACTACAGCTGTTGTGATAAAATCCTGAGAAAAGCAACTTGGAGGAGGAAGTATTTCTTTTGGGTCAGCTATGCTGTTGGCCTGTGGTAAGGCAGATACACCCTGGTGGAGCAAAGCCGCCCTTACCCTGTGGTAACCAGAAAGGAGAGGCAGCTGGAGAGCTGGTGCTGGCAGCGTCCTCCTGCTTCTGTTCCATCGGGGCTCCCACTCTGTGCGACGGTGCCACCCACAATCAGGAGTCCCCCCCACCTCAGTTGGCTGTCGCACAGGCCAGTTATTGCTGGAAACACCCTCATGGCACACCCAGTTTCGCTTTGTTAACCTGCAGTTGGGTGGACAGTCAAGATCAGCCCTGACAAGATGGGAGTGGTCAAGCAGATGAGAGCAGGCCGGACACTGCAGCAGAGGGACAACCTGAGCCAAGCTTGGAGAGGTGCCTCCGGGCCTAAGACACAGCCTGTGGGTCTGGTGCACAGGGAGTTGGGACAGGCAGATGGGCCAGAAGACCAGCCTGGTGGCCCGTGTGCTGCGTCCTCTTTGTGCTTAGAGCACTGTGGTCAGGGCAGTAGCCCCTGAGGTTGATGAGTCAGGAGAGCCTGTGCTGTCCCCGGGTTTGGGCACGGGCTATAGTCCTAGCACTCTGGGAGTCTGGGGCAGGCAATTTAGCAACTTAGCATGATTCTTTCTCAAAATCATAAAAAAGGGCTGGGGATATAGCTCAGTGAGAAGGCCCTGGGTTAAATCCCCAGTATTGCTAAAAACAACAACAAAAAAATCATGCTGTATTTCAGGAACCTAAGTCATCTCCCCAGCTGTTTTAAACTCAGTTCTTTGCCAAGAAGGCTGACAGATGAGATAGCAGAGGCAACATAGGCCTTGGATAAAGCGAAGTCATAGGTAACACAGAAGGATGAGAATATGGTACAAAATAAATTCAATCTGGCTGAAATGATATGGGAAATTTAGCAACACATTGAACTTTTTATTTTTATATTTCAGGCTTCAGTAGACCCTGTGAGGCCCTAGTAGCCGGCAGTGATCCTGGTGGCCTTGGGCTCTGTGGGGAAGGGTAGAGCATTGTGCGTCACATGCCTGGGCCCAGCCGGGGGGGAGCAGCACCCTGCCATGGGCAAGCGCAGGCCCCTGGTGGGGTCGGGAGGGGGCTGTGTGTCTCTAGGTTGCCAGTAATTCCACATAGTAGTGTGGAGTGGTTATAATGGGTTTTATTTTAACTTTTCCCCCACAAATACACTTCTTGCTCATTTGTTCACTAGGGCTGATCCACAAATGTTTAGTCTACCCACAGGTAGTTCAGATTCGATGGCAGAATCTTACTGAAAACACAAAGCTTTGTTGATAACGAGTTTCCTTGGCAATGACATTTTGCCTGTTTTTCTCCTTAATGAAATGAGTCAGGTTTGCCACCTGAAATTCTTCATCTAAAAGTAGGCCCATGTTTATCACTATGCCCTAAAGTAATGTCAAAGTGGATCAAATATCTAAATATTAAACAGAAACACCAAATCTACTGGAAGAGAAAGTAGGTAGAAATCTTGCAGACATAGGTTTAGGTAGAGAGTTCATGAACAAAACCCAGACCACGTGGAAAATACTTCAAAGAATCAACACCTGGGACCAAATCTTACTAAAAAGCTTTCGTACAGCAAGAGAAATGAGCAGAGTGAAAAGAACCCGCAGAGCAGGAAAAACATTATCTCACTGTCCCTCAGACAAGGACTTCTATCAGGACGTATAGAGACTTGTAGAAAGTCAAATCTCCAAACTCACCAGAAATGGGCATCTGAAGTGAATACGCATATCTTAGATGAAGAAATACAAGAGATACAAATTAAAACACCGAGATTCCATCTCACCCCAGAAGGAATGACTATCATCGTGAAATCGACCAATAACAAATGCTGGAGGGGCTGTGGGGAAAAAGGAGTCTTGCTCCACTGTTGGTGGGAGTGTAAACTAGTACAACTACTGTGGAAATCAGAATGGAGATTCCTCACAAAACTAGGATTAGAGGTCCCGTTCCACCCTTCTGGGTATCGTCCCAAAAGAATTAAACATCATACCACAGCGATATATGTGCACTCATGTTTATAGCAGCATAATTTGTAATAGCTAAATCCTGGTAACAACTGAAATGCTCACCAACTGAGGAATGGGTAGAAAAGATGTGGTATTTCTCTACAATGGAACACTACTCAGCCATAAAGAAGGATAAACTTGATGCTTTTATAGGTAAATGGATGCCACTTGAGACCATATTCATAAATGAAGTAAATCAAACTCACTTGTGTGAACATTGTATTGTCTCCCTGTGTGAGAAACTGAAAGAGAAAATAAGGTCTAAAGTGTACAATAGATTTTGTGAAATGGGAAGAAATTGTTCAAAAGGAAAAAGGAACTGAGATGCGAGAAAGAGGAAAAGATAGAAGGGAAAAAGGAAAACATGCAAGTCAGTTTTACTGTTAGTGTCTCTTAGTTCATTAAAAAAGGTTTGTGCTGATATCAATTGCAGAAATTTTTATGCCCATATCTCCTACCCTGAGCAACTACTTGAAAGATAACAGCATGCAATGTATTAACTATTGTTCTTCTCCTATTATTTTGTTATAAAATTTTGTTTTACCTTTTTTCCATAAAATAAAAAAAATAAATGGTTCAGCAGGTGATGAAAAATCATATTGTAGGAAGTATTAAAGTTTGAGTTCCTAGAATTTGCACTTTGCTTCTCAGGTGTTAGGTTACTTCTCAGGTGTTTGGGTGCGATATTGCCAGGCCACATAATGTAGTGCACTTGTCAGACTAACGCTGAGTGGCCTTTCAGTTGATCTGAAACAGCTCCCCTTTGAGGAGTGGTGGTGTCTGCCCCACAGGAGAGTCAGCACAGGAGCTCTTTGGAGCAGGAGCCCTGGCCTGGCGGGACGGCCGTGTGCCTGGGGTGGAGACCCGCGCACCCGTCTCAATTCTCTCCCTCCCAGTCGCCCCACTGGGTGTCCCTTTCCCTACCTACCACTGGGTGTCCCTTTCCCTACCTATGAGTCTCAGAGGCTCTGAGAGTGGGGCGGGGCCCTGTAGGGGAGGGGCCAGGGCGGGGCTCCTGGAGACCCAAGAGGATGTCCCTGGCACACCACCACCTCAGAGCAGTCAGGATTGCCTTGTGTGGCTTCCTGGTTTCCAGAAATGCTCGAAGGGCCCTCCAAGCCCTCTCTTCCTGGCTTGGGAAGACAGCAGGCTAAGTTTGTACTTTTAATAGATAATTGGCCTTCATCCAGGCCTCTTTCCTGCTGTAAATTTCCCTGTTCCTTGGGTACTTACAGCCCCTTCCTGGCAGACCCATTGATGTGACCTGAGTATTTCCAGATTCCTTTTTCTGTTGAATAGAAGAGCCTCAGGGTCTTGAGACTGTCAGATTGGCTTAACTGTAGTGTCAATAATAATAGCAGCAGACACCTGCCAAGTGTCTCTGTGTGCGGGGTACATTTGCAGCATTTAAACTGTCTTATAGCCCCATGGGATAGATGCTTCTGGGTACCCATTGCACAGAGGGGAGGCTGAGGAGCAGCAGGTTCAAGGCGTCACCCTGGCTGGGTATAACTTGGTATGTGGCCGTGCCGGATTGGAACTTGAGTGACCTGGCTACAGAGACTGTGCTCCTAACTCTCAGGCTGGGTGAGGCTGAGCTGCCCACCTCAGGCTCACTCTTGGCCCTTGTCCTGAGCAGCTGCGGTGGCCTCCCCTGATTTTTCTGCGTAGATTGGGGAAGTCATGGCCAGTAGATCCAGGACATGGCAGGTGACGGTGCCAGGAGCAGCTTCACAACTGTTTTCTCTGAGGTCTCAGACACTGTGTTCCCAGGCTAGCCTGATGATGGGACTCACCAAGGTCTCTGTTTCCAGTCTAGGCCTATTTTTGCTGTGATCACCTCTCTCCTGCCTGTGTCCCCAGGACCTGTCAGCATTGGCCTTATGTGGAGCGACCTCTCTGTGAGGGAGCACGACCACGAGAGACTTACGCCCCCGTCATGGCTGTCCTTGTTCAACCCAGAGGGCAGGAGCCCAAGGAGTTTGAGGAGGGTGCTGACAACCCGGGGGGGGGGGGTCTGTCTGCCGGGAGACCCCCACTGCACGAGGGAGGAGAAGCTCAGGGTGCTCTTGAGTGGAACGGCTGCCCCCCGACCCCCACAGAGGCAAGCTGTAGGGCGGGGAGGGTCAGAAGTGGCGAGGATGACTTTCAGCTCAGGCTCTGAGCAGCCACATTACCTGAGTGCCTCAGTGTCCTGGTCCTCAAAGTAGGGCGGGGGTGGGAGCAGCTGTCTCCAGCCCCTGTGCCCCATGACTTCGGTTACAGTGCAGTCCCGACCCCCAAACCTGGGGTCTGTTTAGTGGGAGCCAAGTTTGAACTCCCTAAAATAGGAAGTGCTATTTTGGACCCTGCTGTCTGAGAGATATGTTTAAAGTTGGAGTGTACATTTTAATTTGCAGGTGTTTCCACCCTCTGCCTCGCCACACTGTGTTTAAGCCTTGGTGTCCTCCCCGCTCCCTGCCTTCCTCCCTCTCTTCCGGATCGCAGCCCCAGGCAGGCCTGACACATGGGCTCTACTTGGCAAAGGCCTAAGCTTGAGTAGGGTGGTGGCCTCAGAATGAGGAGGGCTCCTTCTTGTTGGAGGCCAGGGACTGACCCCTGTGTGTCCAAGGAGCTTTGATAACAACCTTGTGTTCCTTGACTCTTATCTGGCAGTCCCGAACCAGGCCCTTCATCAGGAGCTTGAGGGAGTCCAGGGCAGGAGAGGCTGAGCCAGTGCCACAGCCTTGCCATGTTCTCCCCAAATGCCCTGGAGCTGCACTCCCGTTAGTGCCCAGGCAGGGAGGGGCAGACCACACCTAGCTCATTTGTATCACCCTCCAAACTCTGGTACTTCTTTCCTGCTCATTGACCATGGGAGCACTGGGAGGGGTCCTGGATCAGCAGGGTGGTGCTGCTGGCAATCTGCTGTGCTCCAGAAGGGGGCTCCTGTGTGTGCCTCTCGGGATGTCCCAGGTACAGTGCTTCACGGCTCTGAGTTGACCAGGGTCCTCAGGACTGCAGGGGCTGGCCGCTGTGCCCTAGTATCACAGGCAAGTTCTAGTTGTGGGGACTTCTCAGGTAAGCGTGTAGAATGGTTGGGGCATCTGTGCATGGGATCACTGGTTTGAACCAACTTGTCCCAGCCTGGGAACCAGAGTTGTGACCCTGCTGTTTGTATGTCGACAGTGTAGCTTGCTTCAGGATCTTCTCACGGGTGACAGGAAGCACAGATCCCTACTGTAGCACGTAGCCCACAGTGTTTATTACACAGAAAGGGCAACCAAATGGCAGGAAACCAAATGGACACCTGGTATTGTGGACAAGGAGTCCCAGTGACTGTCTTTGATATGCAAAACAGCTTCAGAGAAGCTGACGTGTACCAGCTTCTCAGAAACAAATAACAATTGCAAATGGCATTTGCGGTACCAAAGATAGCAACAGGTGTGTTCCCTGCCCAGGGCGGGCAGTCACTTACATAAAAACCCAGACCAGCAGTCTCCTTGGTTTCTAGGTGGCCGGCTCGGATTGAGTTGGTTCCCACGGTGATCTTGGGAGCCTGATGTGCCCAATCTGGGCTGGCTCCTGCCTAGGGCCCCTGCCAGGGTTCTCATGTCAGCTGTCCTGTGGGCTGTATGTATTTCTAAAACTGGCCCCCAGATCCCTGGTATGTGTCTTGTTAGAAAGCCTTTCCTGGGGTGCTGTTTTCTCAAGAGTTTGAAACTGTCTCCAAACAGCCCCCTTGGATAGGAAGCAGCCTCCAGGGAGTGCTGCCCAAGGTCACAGCAGTGCAGACGTGGTGTCCTCCGGCTGCTGCCCTCCCTGCCAACCCCCAGAGCTGCCCTCCCCCTCTGCTGGGACCTGAAGCCCTCTGTTCTGTTTCTGCAGGGCTCCTGCTTGAGCACGCAGGAGATCACTCCTGAGAGTGGCTGCCCCGGGCATTTGACAGGTGCCGGGCTTTGTGCCAGGGGTTTGTCGAGGATCAGTGTATCAATCCTGGGACACCTGGTGAGGCAGTCGTTACTCGTTTCTGGTCTGCAGAGGAGGGAAGTTGTCTTAGCGAGAGGTGACTTACCTCGATTCTTATCTGATGCCCTGCCATTAGTGCCTGTGGCACAGTACACTGCTTTTTGCTGTAAAAAGGACCGTGTGTCGCGTTGCCTTATTAGAAACCACCCTGCTGACTGCGCTTCCCCTGGGCTGGAGCCCCAGGCCAAGCCACAGGGCTGTGCCTGGGTTTGCTGTCCTCTGGGTCTCTTCTCTCCTGTGGCCCAGGTGTGTGCAGGTGCCCCTCAGCACAAAGGAGCAAATGACTGAGGTAACCAGCCTGCTCCGGTGCATCTGCACACACGCTCTCTCCTGTCCAGCCAACAACCCCGGCCAGGCAGGAGGTGCCCCATCTCCACCTGGCCCTACAGAGTACTGACTCTTCAGCCAGCCCACCTTGTTGCTGTCTGTGGGCCCGATCCACGTGTCTGCACTGCTCACCCTGCGCTGGCCTGGGTAGGGTGAGCAGGCCGCTGGGAACCACTGCAGTCCTTGGGCCTTCCAAGCCAGGAGGGCGGAGTGCCGTGAGTGCCCATCGTCACATGCCAGTCAAGCTGCCACTGCTGGACTCCCTGCCTGCTACCAAGCAGCAGCCCATTGCCACTGTGCAAGGGAAGGACAGGAGACCCAGAGAGTAAAGACGTGCCTGGGACTGACCCTGGGTCACACGGGCGTGCTACAAGTTCACTGAGGGTTACCTTTCCTTGCCAGCTCTCCTTGGAGTGATGTCCTGACAAAACAGAAGTTAACCGGAGCACCTGTGGCACTTCCCTGCTTGTGGCGTGTCCATCCCAAAGTCCAGGGTGTCGCTGAGTGTCCCTCGAGCTAAGCCCTGGCCTCATGGAGAGGCAGGAAGAGAGTAGGAAGGTGGGGAAATGTTGTGGGTCCAGTGTCACCTCTGAGTGGAGTGAAGTTGCCCAACTCTGACCTGGAGAGAAAGAAACTGTGCTTTCCTCAAAGCCTGCTGGCATCTGCTGTCCCAGTGCCAGCCTGGCCACTTGGCACACAGGAAACGTGCCTCTCCTCCTATCCGGAGCTCTCCTGCACTCACGCTCACCCCTTCTGATCACCCGTAGCCCTTGGCTAATCCTGTGCCCTCTCAGGGTGCTGGCTCCTTTAGGGAGCTGCATTTGGCTTAAGGTTGGCATAGGCTTGACCTATCTGACATGGTTTTAGGTATAAGGATTCAGTGACCCAGTTCTCCTTATAAAATGATGCCATTCACGTGAACCCTCAGGATGAGATTTGTGGAGAGGGAACGTGTTTGTTGCATCTTCACATGATCCAGTGTAAGCGGACAGCCTTGGACTGGGAAGATTTCTAAGCATTCGACTCCCCCGGCTTTGCCAAATCCCTGGAGGAGGGGAAGCTGCTCTCTGTGCCTTATTATATCTTACAGTGATAAAAATGTTTACTAGGCCAAACTTCATATGAAAAACAATAAGAATAATGTAGCCTGAGATATTTTTGTTGTGAGTACAATTGAAACTACACACTCCTCCCCACTGTCCCCGAGGTTACATTACCCTGAATTTGCGTTTCCTTATTTCCATCTACTTGGCTATATTTTGTGACCCAGTCTGCACAGGTTCTGTGCTGGGGACAGGAGGCCCGTGCTGCGTACTGATTCTCACTTTCAGTCTTGTGAGGCCTTGGAGAAACAGCCATTTCTCAAAACAGCTTCTGTGTGCGCAGCTGCCTGTGGGGGGCCGTGGGGCCCCCTCTCGAAGGCTCAGGCACTGCCCTTGTCTCATCCTTCCTCTTGCCCTGCCCTCCTGACAGACGTGGGTGCCAGCGTAGCCTGTCTCCACCGCCAGCAGGCAGGACAGGCTGCTGTGCGGCCCATTCCACTTCCCAGTTTGCTCCTTTCAAGCAGACTGTCTCTGTCCAGCATCCCTGCGGCTTTACACCTTGTCGTTCACGTAGCCCAGGAGCTCTGCCCTGAAGGTGGTGACCGGCGTTGGCTCCTGTCCTTTCTTTTCTAGGCCCCGTCCCACCTGTCTGTCAGCCACTCTGCTCCTGTGGGAGATTGGACAGGGCGGTATTGTGTGGTCATCCAAGTGAAGAAACTGGCTGTGCCCAGCACCCTGGAAGTCCGTGCATCCTGTGCCCTCCTCCCTAAGCCGGTGCTTTTGCATGAGGACACTCGGGTCCCCTCGCCTCCTCCCACTCTGGAGCAGTTGGTCCTCCCAGGTGGCCGGAGGCCTCCAGACACAGCGGGCTTGGAGACCCCCCTCCTGGCCCTCGGCTGTGCTGTCCGCTCCACTGTTATCGCTGCCCTGCCGCCCCGGTCAGCAGAGCCACCTGGGCACCCGTCTCTGAGGTCCTGCCCCCCCGACGGCTCCTGTTTGTGTGGGGATGGGTCTGGCAGCACCAAGCCTGTGGCCTTCAGATTCCTGAGAGGTCTGGGGCCTCAGGACACCGGCTGGGGTCCCAGATCTGGACTCCCCAGCCCCTATCCTGGGTAGCCCATTCCTGGCTCCCCCTTTCTGCCCTCTGTCAGGCCACTGGAGTTTCAATTCTCCTGCCCTTGTGAAGTCTGGGGTCTGGTGGTTTTCCGGTGACTCGGGGATAGAGGAGCTAGGTGTGCATAAGACACTGCAAGGCCAGGGAGCAGTGAGGTGTTGAGTGGCCCCTGGAGGATGCTGCAGAGGAGGAACTAGCCCAGGAGGGCTGGGGAGCACAGTGCGGCCCCGTGGGGAGAGGCTGGACACCGAGAGTGGGTATGTCCTCCTCATTACTGAAACGAGAATCCTTATTGTGAAGGGTTTAGTGAAACACGGTCCAGTAGAAAAAGCAAGCGGCGTGATACGTGGACTACTCATGTTGCTTTTTACTTACTGCGATGTTTCTGTCCCAGGGTCCAGTCCAGGCAGCCACGTTCCATTTATTTGTCAGGTCTCCTTCAGCTTCTCTTGCTAGTGACCGTTCCTTAAAATATTCTTGTTTTTGACAGCTCATGGCTCATATCTGCGTGAGGATGGGTCTGGCAGCACCAAGCCTGTGGCCTTCGGATTCAGTTGTGGGGAGAAATGTCCAGGCGGTTTGGATGCCTTTCAGTTTGACTTTTCCCCATGTGTTCTAACATCACTAGACCAGGATTGTGAGCTTGGGGGAGATGACCACAGAGGGGACGTGTCCTCATCACACCCCTTCAGGAGGACGTGCTGTCACCTTGACTTGATCTCTGACCAAGGCAGAGTTTGTCAGGTGTCTCTGCTGTAAAGTCACATCCACCCCTTTCCACACTGTGTTCTTTGGAAGGCATCAGTGCGTGCAGTGTACGTGGAGGAGAGTGGGAGTTACAGCGAGGCTGCACCCCTCTGAGGGAAGAGTGACGACGCAGACTATTTGGAATACTTACTGTGTGGGGCGTTTGCCCCCTCTTCCCCACTGATTTATTTAGTCATTTACAGCAGTGTGGACTCAGGCTATCGATTTTATTCTTTGGGGTCCAGTCCACTCGTAGGTTATTTCACTGCCTGAATGTTTCGCCTTGGCTGTTGGGAGCTCTTTCAGTTGGCTCCTTGTCACTTTGACGTGCTTCATCATTCTGGGTGTTTTTTGTTTTTTGTTTGTTTTAAGGCACTTTACTTGATGTTGTAAGAGGTTCTTGGCTGTCTTACATATTTCCTGTCTCAGACCTAAAATCAGCTGTCTCTTCCAAGAATACGCATCTCTTTGGAGTATAATCTTGAAAACCAAGACCTGTCAAGTGGTTAAGTTATTATAATTTCGGTGTCTGTGCACTCATCTGAACAACAGAAGTGGAGCATCTAAATTGCAATAGCAGCAAGGAGAAACTGTTAACTGCTGTCCATCTGCCAGTTTTGTGTCCCTTCCTTAGGCTCTCCACAGGCTTGCGTTTGCAGATGTGGCATGCCCTTTATCCTGAGTGCTGTGTGTGGAGTCGTCTCTGGGGGGGCTCGTCGTGGAGATGGAGACCACAGGCCCTGAATGGGTGCTACTGTCACTGCTCCCCCGTCCACGGGGTGAAGGCTCTTCGTCAAAGGCAGTAAAATCTAGCCCAAGGGAAAAACGCGGAGGGGAAGGGAGTTTCGGATGCATAATGAGCTCTGTAGCTTGGAAGCAAGTGGGAGCTCCTTAGAGAAAGTGGCTGCTTGCAGCAGTAAGTAGTTCAGAGAACGGACCAGGAGATAGGGTTAACTATTTGGTCTGAGTTTTTGTGCTCTGATGAGGTGCTATTTATGTAGGACTTATACATCCTCCCCTCCACAGCCTGGAAAGCCTGTTTTCCATCCTCTCCATCCACAAGGAACTAACATGTATAGGGCTCCATGTGCTCATGGAGGGGAGGTGCACAGCTTAGAAAGGCCTGGGGTTGATGGAGCTTATCCTCCGCTTGGGACCTCCCAAGATGGGCTGGGGTTGACGTGGGAGCTGAGGCCATGGCGAGCAGTGCCCCAGTTCTGGGTGTATGGCCAGGACTTGCCATCGCGTGGGGTGGGGCCGGTGCTGCTAGAAGAAGGAAGACCCCGTACCTTCGGCACGCCCCTCTGGGAAATGGCGGCACCACTTGCACAGATGGAAAAGATGGGGCCAGAGCAGGCAGACCCTCCCAGGAAGTTGGGAATCGCCGTGAAAGGCCTGGGTTTATCTGCTGGCTTCCTTTTTCGAACCCTACTACTTGTTACATGGGAATCTCTCCAAAGGAGAAGGTTCAGAACGGCACCTGATTCTGGAGAAAAGAACTCCATGTGAAGATGAAGCTGTCCGCTGGGAGGACAGTGTCTTCACCCCACGCCCTGCACTGTGGGGGTGTGACTACATAGGCAGGTGGGGCGTGGGGTTTCTGATGAGGAGTCTGCTGCTGCCCTGGTTAGCACATGAGATGCCTCTGGAGGTGCTTGTGGTCTACTTCTGTCCCGAACCCTTACCTGTCCCTGTGGGGATGCCGTTCTTCCTCTCATGCTGTTTGAAAGGGGGACTTCATATCTCCTTGCCCTGGAATTGCCACTTGCCTGTAGCTTCAGGGCTCCCATGTGCACGAACTGAGAATCTAGAACAGCTGTGTCTTCCCCTGTCGCTGGCCATGGCCAGGGGTCTGGAGAGATTGTATCTATATGTGGCTAAATAACAGCTGGGGCTTGATCAGCACTTACTTTGGTGTCCAAACAGATTGTGAGAGGTCTGTTTTCCAGAATTGCTTTACAATGTGCGAACTCTTTCTGCATAGAAAACAAAACATGTTCAAAAGAAAATGAGCATTTTAGTGATAGCTTCTTAATTAAAAAAATTGCAGTGGGGGAAATGAAATGAGGTTACATTTCTTTGTTGATGGAGTAAAACAAAACACATCAGTTCCAAACTGGGTCAGACAGTAGTGGAAAAAATAAGTTCTATTTGTACCTAATGGCAGCAGAGACCCAGTTAACCAAAACCAAATTGTATTTCCTAAAGTGGTGGAATGAGCCTTGTGCACTTCTGGAGGGGAGGATTTGCGCAAGGTGGATACAACAGTTGGGTGACTCTGTTTTCAGCAAATGCCTCTCCTGAAAGCGTGCTGCTCTGTGACCTAGTGGCCCCGTAACACCCAGAGCAGGAGGGTCTCATGAACAGCCCAGGGACCCAGGGCAGGGCAGGGCAGGGTGGGGGCTGGGGACACTGAGTAAATCAGTCTTTGAGTCCTGGCACTGTTCCAGTAGTGGTTCTTTTTGTAGCATATTCACACACACACACGCGTGCGCACACACACGCACGCACACACACACAGTCTGGTTTGCAAATCCCAGCCAGGAAGGAGCAGCACATATCACTTGATAAGAACATTGCAAGTTGATAACCTGATGGCAGGTGGAGAGAGTGAGCCTGTCCTCTAAAACTGAAAAGGAGCAGCAAACCCTGTGCACTTAATATTTAAGCAGGCATCCTGAGCAAAGGCCCTGTTTCGTACACCTGGGCTGTGCTCATCTTCCCCACATCACAGAGGAGTAGACAGTGCAGCCCCAGGCGAGAGACCCTCAGGTACACACTGGTCAGGGGCAGGGTTGACCTGTGCTCTCTTTTAACTATCAGGAGTTTCATGTTCAGGATAGTCCCTAAAATCAGGGAAGAGTGAATAGTTCTCCTACTATGCTTTGCTTTTAAAAACTTGCCATCAAATTACATATCACTGGCCAGGAGCAGCTGCCAGAGATTTCCCCACTGCAGTACCTTTTGTTGGAAGCATTGGCCCCACTGATGTGCCATTCTAGGAGGGCCAGTGCCTCACGCCCTTTGTCACTTATTCCCATTTTCCCCATGGAGTCTGTCTGCCCTCAGCTGGCCTGGAGGTCTCAGAGGGCTGTGAGGACAGGGATCTGGGGACTCCGGGCCCTTAGGGGATGACCGGTTTGGTGTGGTTGTGAGAGTGGGCACAGTCAGGAGCTGACTTGGAGGGGGTACCCAAGGGGCCTGGCACATGGAGCATAACCCGGGGCCTTCTGGGATCAGTTTTCCATCTGGACAGACCCTGGCAGGAAGTAGAGCCCAGCTGAGTTCCTGTCAGAATAACAACAGCTATAAGATTGTTAAGTATTGACTTTGGGCTTTGTGTATTGAGTCCCATTTTATACCCAAGGGGACTGGTCCTAGAGAAGATCCAGGGTCCAGTCTATTTCTGCAGCTTCTGCGTGGCAGGGTAGAACTGGTGTTGGGGCCAGTTTCCCTGGTCTCTCCCCTGATGTTAAGGGAGAGAATGTTGGAAGGTCAGCCCGAGGAACCCAGCCCCACAAACTGCCTATCAGGTGGAAATGGTTCCAGACATTATGGTTTATGTCTGGATGCCCCCCAGGAGCCTCCTGCACTCCCCGGCCAGGCTTGTGGAGGGTGTTTGGATTATGGGGTTCCACAGCTGGCTTGCACTGGGAAGTGGGGCCTGACAGGGGGCGGCAGGCCGCTGGAAGGCTGTATCTCTCTCCTTGACACCTCACGTGACTGAAAAGGTGAGCACAGATAACCCTCTCCTCCCTCGTGTTGTGGGTGTTGGGTGTTGTGTCCTGGAGGGGAGAAAGTGACTAAGACAACTGGTGTCTTCACATTCCCAGCCCTCTCCGCAGCTGGACTCTGAGAATACCGTCTGCTGTCCTCGGGGGCTGCCAACAGTGGTGACCTCAGGTACACGTTGGTGACCCGTTCCTCTCCCAGGCCTGGCCACCTGGGTCAGCTCATTATGGAGAGGGTGGAGCCCACATTTCTTCTGGGTGTGGATTTCAACCCTTTTGGATTTCTCATGTAAGCGGCCTACAATACAATGAGCCCCAAATGAAATGAGCCCCAGCGTGCAGATTTGCTGCATCAGGGAGATTTGCTCAGGAGGGATGTGCGACTTCTCTGCCTATCTAGCTGCTTGTTGATCTGTAATCACACCCCTCTCATGAAGGCAAATTTTCCTCATGTTTTACAAATTACTTGCTAAGTAGAATTTATATCTGGGTACTGTTATTTTTAACAAAAATAATGTACAGTATATTTAAAGACATAACTTAGTTCTGGGGAAAAATTTCCTCATAATGTATACAGTTTCTATTCTACTAGTTCCTACTGGCTTCCTTAACATGGAATGTTAGGCCGAAAAGAATTTTTTATGTACTATTTGGGTGACCAAGAATGAAGAATTAAAGAAAATATTTTATTTATGTCCGCCTCCAGAATGGTGGTGGTAGGAGCTCTGTGGATCTACCCCTCAGTGAAACAATAGTAACTAGAGAAAATTATTTTAGGAAAACACTGAATTAAAATATCTGGGACTGAATTAAAATATCCTAAAGCGTACAGCAAGTGAGGAAACATCTGTTCGTGAAAATCTACCAACTCTCAGTAAGGACAGCAGGAGTTTGTGGAACTTGAGGTGTCACCCACTTCTCCCACCCCAAATGTGCTACCCAGTGTGGCAGAAGAGCCATGCTCTGCCCCACTGTGCTTGAACAGACAGGTAGGGTAACCCCAGGAAGGGCAGGCTGGTGGGATTTCCCACCCCCATCCCCAGAGCTCCAGGGTGCAGAGGTGACATTGTGTCCAGCCCTAATCTTATGGTAGATGCTCTGTCGCAGGCTGAGAATATGGCCCCTTAGTTGCCACCTGGCGTCAAGCTTGCTTGAAGTCAAGCTGAGAAGACCAAAGACTAACACTCCCACCAAGCACTCTATTCATGAAATGAAAGTGTCACTCAGAGAAGCGGGCCACTGTCCCTGCCCCCACCTCCAGAGCAGCAGCCCAGAGATTTTTGTTGAGTAGCAGATGTAGCCTGTAAAAAGAAAACACTCTGAAGCTCTCCTCAAATGTTCTGGGGACCTTTGAGCCTATGGGAGAAAGGGAGAGAAAGGGGGGAGGGGGAGGGGCAGGGGAAGGAGGGAGGTGAAATAAAAACATTCCCGGACTTACAAAGCAGAAACTAGAGGGAAAAAAGGAGTGAATGGGGAGGGGTTTTTTAGGCAGAAAGCAAATGACCATGGACAGTATGTGTGTGTGTATGTATGTATGTATTGTCTTTTTTGAGACAGGGCCTAGCTATGCAGTTCAGACTGGCTTTGAGCTCACTTTGTAGCCCAGGCTGGTCTCGAACTTGTAACAATTCTCCTGCCTCAGCCTCCCGAGTGCTGGGATTACAGGCGTGCGCCACTACGCCCCACGTTTAGACAGTATTTCAGATGAGAAAACAAACAGTGTCACTGCAATTACAAAAGACATTATAAACTTACAATTCTTTTGTTTTCAAACTGAGTTGAAAAAGCAGTTTTATAAGATAATAAATACATGATTATGTTGTAGGCCCAGTATTCTTAGGGGGTCGTGTGTCTGGCTGTCACAGTGCACAGGCGGCAGATGGGAGCAAAGCTGTAGCAGAGTAGGAAAATGACACCAGGTAGTAACTCACATCCTCAGGAAAAGTGAAGAGCAGCGGGCATGGTGCCAGCGAAGGCTGATATTGTACAACTGACTGTAGCTTCGGCCTCGCTCTCTTAGCGTCTTCAGAGACAGCGTTATATGAAGTGGTAATTAGGAAAGTGTCATTGAGATATGACAGGTGCAGCAGTGACAGGAGGAAGTGGGCGTGGAGCCACACAGGAGCGGTGTGCGAGGGCAGGGTGAAGGGGAAAGAAGCCATACCAGGAAGTGTCCACGTGCGGCAAGGGAAAGCTTCCCCGGCACAGGGGAGCAAGAAGGCGGGAAGTCTGCGTCTTTATCACCCGCAAGGGTTTTTCTTAAAGGGCCTGAACTATTAAAATGATTCCATCAGTCTTGCGGGCGGAGGCCTCACCATCTATTGGGGCTGGGTCTGCTTTTATTTATTTATTTATTCTGTTAATTTTTTTTTTGCTACCAGAAATCGAACTCAGGACCTTGCACTTGCCAGGCAGGTGCTGTGCCGCTGAGCTATATCACCAGCCTGTGGGCCCACTTTTAAAGGCATGTTTTCAGTGTTGTACTCAGGACATGTGCACACCTGACCCCGGGTTGTAAAGACAAAGGGAACAGCTGTGTCTTGAGGTAGCTACTTGGGGACAGGAGTTTACAGTCTGGGCCGGGCATCCTGGTTCTGCTGTTGTTCGCTTTGTGAACTGGAGCTGTTTTCTTTTCCCTCTCTGGCACCGGCTTGCCGCTGTTACCTGGACCACTCAGTCAGATAATGACTGCAAAGTGCTTGACAAAGCCTCACTTCCTTGCCAGCCCTTGCAGTCAGGTATGAGGAGGGGAGAAACAGAATTGTTTCTCTTGTGTCGTCTGCGGGCCTGCACCTCTGTGGCAGAGGCTCCTCTGGTTGTCGGCCTCTGCTGGCGGCACGCACCAGCTCTGCGATGGACCTGCGCAGCAGCGCATCTGAGTAAGGCACATGGTTACGGGTGTTGAAGCCCTGACCCCTGTGACTATACCTGGAGTCAGCATCTGTACAGAGGTAGAGGTAGAACGAGGCTGTACCCCAGTGGGACCGGCGTCCTTCTGAGGGGAGATACTGAGGAAGAAGCATGTGGGAGAAGACCGCAGGAGGGTGCAGCCAGAAGATGCTGTCTGCTGGCCAGGGACGAGCTCTTTCTCAATAGCAGGAGAGTCCCCTGGCACCTTCATCATGCACTTCCCGCCTCCAGAACTTCGAGAACATGAGTGCCTGTGGTTAGGCCCCCCGCGCTGTGGCATTATGGCAGACTGAGCATCGTAACATGCGTGGTATGTGGAGTCTCAGTGTTCTAGCGCAGTACACACAGCATTAACGCCAGTCTTCCCCAAGGGACTGGGAAAACAGCCACAGTCAGAATTACAGAGGTGGAAGTGTGAAAGATAATTATAAATACAGTGCAGTTTGGGGGATGTTTTTCTCTCCCCCTTTACCGACCAGCCTGGTGGCAGAGGCCCCTGCTGACCCGCTGTGGGGTCCAGCTGGTGCACACAGTAATGCATGGAATAGGGTCACATGCTGCAGAGACCCAAGAAGTGTCAGATTCGCTTTGGAGTTTGAGCCACTCCTGATCCCTCGCTCACACCCCAGACAGTGGTGTCAGGTCGTGGGGGTGTTCCCACAACTGCCTAGCACTGTCTGCATAGCCCTTTCTTTGGGCGTAGGGTTTGATCTCATGCTGCTCATTTAATATCTACAGAGTGCTATATTCGTTTGACTTTATTTGAAATTCAAAAGCTTTTCTGTTGTTGCCCTGAGTAATCTGATGAATCCAGAGCTTTAGAACTATGAATAAGTTTAGGGGCTTTTTAGGACGTATTTCTCCCTGCTTCTGACCCATCTCGGGCAGAGCGGCTAAAACCCTTTTGGAATTCGTGTCAGAAAGTCTTTCTTTGTTTTCCTTTAGTTAAAAAACATTATATTTTATTATTTACTTACTTTTTAAAAAGAAACACGATGTTATAGATTCACAACAAATTGAGCAGAAAGTAGAGCCCCACATCCCTCCCCACACAGTGTCCTGGTCACACACTCGGAACGGTGAGAACACCGGAGAAGATCCCTTCTTGAGGAAAGCAGTGAGCTCTGAGCTTGGTTGACCTTCACAAGGTCATGGGAGAACTGATGCCTCCCCGAGGGGCTGCAGCTCCGGAAGTCTTTCGTACTCAGGCCAGCTCTGGGAGAGGGCAGCGTGGAAGTCAGAGTCCTTCTCTTACTGGTTGTGTACACGTAACTGGGGACAAGAGGACCTGTTCTGTGTGCAGTGTCCCCACAAGATGAGGAGCAAGGATTCCCTGTGGTGGGCAGGCCTTGTTGTGAGAAGCAAATGACAAAGCAGGATAAACACAGTTGGTATGGTGTTGGGCACCGCCAGCATGGCTTAGTACATCAGGGGAGGCGGGGGGGGGGCTGCATCTGCTGGGGGGACAGCGAGTGCACAGTTTGTGATTTGCCTGGGACAAGGTGGTTACGTTAATCCCTGAACCAGGCCCAGAGCTTGGATGGACTTGGTGCCATCTGTGGCCCTCACATTTCCCTGCCCCTCACTTGGGCTGATGCAACAGCTGCCAAGCTGAGCAGTGCTGTGGGGTTCAGCCTCACTGCTGCTTCGGTCTTTGGATCTGCGCGGCGTGTCTCGGACTCATCTGTGACCCCGGTTATCTTCACCCGTCAGTGCCCGGCCCTCCCACGCAGTGTTCTGGAATGGTGGATGTGCTCACCATCGGTGTGCAGCTGCCCTCGAAGAGCCTGCTTCTCCCTGGCCCCTGTTGATAGTCAAGGGAGTTAGGCAACAGCTTTTTTCTCCTAGGCTAGTGGAGTCCTGCAGAGCAGGGGAAACGTTCCGTTTGCCAGAGGCCTGCCCACCCTGCCCTGTCCAGTGTCCTGGCATAGAGGAGGCCCAGAAGTTGGTAAGCGGGGAGGAAGCAGGAAGGGCTTAGGAGATGCACCTCTACATGTGGGCTTCTAGTTTTTAGCTTTTTTACATGTTTCTTGTAGTGGGAGATGGGATCAATTCTAAAAAGTAAGCTTTGAGGGCATATTTTCCCTGATCTCTTTATTATCTGACTGCTAAGAACTTTTAGTAAAAAATGTAAAAGCACAAATAGAGGTTCTAAGGAGCCTTCTTCTCACTGCCCTTGGCGGTGGTGATTTTACATGTGGTGTGTGACAGGAAGACGCTTTGTGGAGGGCCTTTGTTCTCTGCGCCATCTCTGCATTTCAGAATTCAGTTGTGTTGTTTCTCTTTTCTCCAAAAAAGAAAAAATGGTAAAAGTACCTTTTGGTGTCTGATTACGCAGATATCCTGACTCGTTCACGTTCTCTTTGGAAACAAAAGTATAATCATCCTAGGAATCTTTCTGGAACAAGACCGAGGTGGATAAACAGAAGGTAGTTCTGGCAACTTTCTTAAGAAACATCACTGCTACTGTGACCTCTAGGAATGAGGTTATCTAGGAATCCCAGCTCAGGGGCAAAAGATGGTCCCATTGTAAGGTTTTGGCTGATAGACCTGAAATTGCTTGGTTCTTGAATTACCAGGTGGTTGTAGTTGCTTTGGTTGTTGTTGGGTTTTGCATTTGTTTAGTTATTTGTTACTGGATTTTGCGTTTGTGGAGTCAGTGCGACCTTCAGAGCTAGTCCTTCACCACCAAACAGCACAGGCCAAACAGTCCAGAGGGGCCACAGCTCTAGACTGCCCTCTCCAGAGATGTCCGCTGTAAAGGTCTGGACGGCTGCCTTCCTCTCCCCCCAATCTTTCTCTTCCTTCCTCCTTCCTCCTTCCTTTTCCCTTCCCTGTCTTCTTTTGTTATAAAGGTGTGGAGCGCTGGACTGAGCTCTGTTCCACCCAACGATGAATAGCTAAAACTATATTCCATGTTCATAGCCAAAGCCAGCAGTTAATATACCACTTTCCAGAGATCTGCATGTTGTAAACCATGCAAGTTGTCAGGCTCACGTTCTGTTTCCAAATTACACAGAGGACCAAGCCCCCTGTCTTCAGTTTTAGTTTGTGGTGCAGAAGCCAGAAGCCGTTGCTTCATGCTGTGCACTTGAAGGCCCTGGGCGGGTCGTCCCTAGTCTTCCGGCCTCCTGCCTTGTTCCAAAGACAACTTCTCTTCCCAGCATTTCAGTGATCTCTGGGTGCTGGTTTGCATTGAGAGCCCTTTGCAGAATTTTGTTCCTACTTAGATAATGTCATGTTTTCTCAGGAAATCAATGTTGACACTTGTGAATTAGAAAACAAGCTTTCCTAGTGATTATAAAAATAAACAGAGCCCACCTAACTCCAGTCATCTAAAAGCACAGAGAGCTTTTGAATTTTTCTTTCTTGTACTCTGTCAGTGGCATGTGAGCCTGCAGGTGCCTCTCCAGTCCATGGGCCCTGCTGCTGAAGGTGCGGGAGGATGGGGAGGGGATCAGCAGGGGCAAGTAAGCTGGGCTGCCTGGCTTTGCCTGGAGATGAAACTGTTGCATGGGGTCCTGCAGAGCAGAGATGCCAGTGCTCACAGCCAGCCGGAGACTGTCTTAGCAGGTTTGTTAGCTGCATCTTCCCTTTGTCTTCCCCAAGCTGCATTAGCATGGAGTTTTGAAGGTTGCCCAGATGTTAAAGTGCTGCGTTAATAATTCGCTGTTGAGTACACAAAGCTAAGGCCTGGTTTGTAGTCTCAGTGGCCCAGTGTAAAGCAGAGCTTGGGTTTAGTTTCTCATTCAGAAAAAGCTCGCACAGCATCAAGACTGTGTTATAGCTACTTTCTGTTGCTGTGACAGATGCCTGAGATAAATACAACTTTGTTTTGGTTCATGGTTTCAATCTGTGAGCACTTGGACCGTTGCTTTTGAGCCTGTGGTGAAGCACAGAGCAGGGGAAACCTGTTCACTTTGTAGCAGCCAGGAAGCAGAGAGGAAGGGGGTGGGCTCCCCTTAATCCCTTCACGGACAGCACACGACGACCTCATCTCCTCCTGCCGGGCCTCCAGGAAACCTCTTCGGGGATCCACTCTCTCCCTACAGGCACCACAGGCTTGTGACCCAGCTGTTCGCTTGTGAGCCTTTGAGGGTCATTTAAGACCCAAACACAATAGCTTGGAGCTGTCTAAACTTTCTGGGAGGTCACAGGTATATTCAGCTCCTCTGACAAGAGGGAACTTTGCTTTTAGATTTAGGAAACGGGACTGGTCAGGTCTTTAGGTTATTTGCACAACTGGGCCGACTTTGGTCAAGGCCTCGCCTGCTTCCATGTTGGTCTACCATTTTTATGTAGCCGGTGCTGCCCCAGTGTGAGCTGGTTCACTTTCCCTGTGAGGCTTCCTGGGATAAACCTGAAGGAAGATGTGGGAGTCTTTATAAGGAGAGGGGCAACGCATGCTTTGTCTTGAAGAATGGAGTGTGTGTCACCGCTGATGGTGGGGTGACTGTTCCTCAAAACCTTTTGACATATTCTTCATTTGCCAAATCAGGATTCCTCCAGCGAGTGAATGAAACCTATTGGAACAGTAAAAAGAAGAAATTGCGCAAATTCTCATACAAAAAGAGCAGAGGTCCTGCCTATGGCGCCTGCCTGTCACCATAGAAACCCAGCCTCGAACTCCTTGTCCATTCTGTTTTCTCCCTCAAATACACTGTTGTTCACGCAGAGCTTCCATTGGCACTGGCCCCAGTATCAGAAACAGGGCAGTTGTTTTCTTTTACTTTAATAATAGTATTGTTGGCCAGGTCTATTCCTCTCTCTTGTTTACAAAGTTTTGTTTTTTAAAAAATTTATTTTGAAACTTTTTTTTTTTTTGGTACTGGGAATCAAACTTGTGACCTCAGGCTTGCCAGGCAAGCGCTTACACTGCTGAGCTCAGTCCCCAGCAAAACATTTTTGACAAATACATTGACCGTGTTTTTTCAAGGACCTTAATTTCAGTTTAGGAAAAGGAAATCACACCTGAATGACAGACACAGAGATGCTGCTCACATCCTGCATTCCTCTCTTTTTCTTGTCTGGAATGAACCTTTCCTCTTGGTGTCTTTGTTGTTTAATGTGAAGGCTGGGGATGGGGTCACCTCCTGCGCAGCCACAGGGGACACTTTTAGGGACGACAGGAGGAAAGTAGTGTTCAGTGTGTCTTGCATTGGAAATGTTTCCTCTCAGGATGTCCTGGGAGGGGTGGAGGGAAGAAAATAGTATTCCGATAAAGACTAGTGTAAGGTTTAAAAAAAAGAACTGGGTGTGTGTGAATTTGCTTAAAAAGCAAGAAACTTAAGAAGTGTAAAAGACTGTGCCCTTTGTTAGCACTTTGTGGTCTGTTTTACATGTGGGAAAGAACACTGAACTGGTTAGGCCTGTTTTAGGTCCCAGCTTCCTTCTGTAGCTATGACCTTGAGGGAACCCTTCTATCTTGGTGCGCTTGGCCCCCAGGTGTCATTCTAGAGTACATGCAGAATATCACCCAGCAGTGCAGTAAGAGGACCGAGGAGCATCTACAGACTGTCATGGCTGCTCACACTTGTACTTCCTCCCCAGTGAGGTGCCCCAGGTGGCCTCTGGACAGGTGTGTCTCTCCGTGGAGACCAGATGGGGCAGCCAGGCGGCTGGAAGTCATCACACGCTTGGCAGTTTCTTCTGTCTCTTTCTCTTGGGTTGGAAAGTTTGATCCTTCACGCATATGAGCAGCAGCTGCTGGTTAAGCCCTGGAGACAGATGATGGTGTACAGTGCTGATTGCTCTTCGCCAGAGGAAGGCAAGGTGGGTGCCATCTTGAGTTTGCCACCTACAGTGGCCCACAGTGGGAGTACCCCACCCAAAGCAGGGCAGGTCAGAGTTGACACAGTAAGCCATGTTTTATTCTAAAGCTCTTCATTTCATTCAGAGGAAAAGAGTGGTATGTTGAAGTGTCAGGTGTAGGAGATCTGCTCCTCTGCCCTGCCTGACAGCTTGTCCTTTGGGGAATGGTGGCTGCTAGCTACTGTTGTGACCAGATAGCCATTGAGTGGGCTTGGCAAGGATGGAGTAGGGATTGCGGCAGAGAGGCTTTCTGGAGTCAGTCAAGCTCATGTTCTTGTGATTGTTTCTGTACAGCAGCCTCATCCATCACATTATAATTCTGAGTTCATTTGTGTTGGGATTTTCTTTGTTTTTAATTTATAGACCCCTTTAGTTCAAAACTCTAAGCAAGAATAATCTGATTCTGTCTAGTTAAAAAAGTCCAGTTGATCCTAGGAGTTCTTTGATGTTTCTTTTTGTAGCTTAAGAAATACCTGCCATAGGGCAATCTCTTTTGGCTACTAACAGTCGTGATGAGTTGAGGGGATTGTGTCTCACCTCCCCGTGCCTCTGTGGGAACTCTCCTCCCCAGCTCCTGTTGTAGTGATCCTAGCCCTCCAGCCAGGGGCATCTGGCTCGAGTTGAGTCTATGGATTCCTTTGGCAGGGGCTGAGATAGAACCAGGTGGTGTGGCACAGGCTCACATGTGCACTGGATCACCTGCCAAGGGAGCTGAGCATGGTGGATGTGGGTGAGCACAAGGGAACAGAGAAGTGTTCCATGTGCTGCTGGCGTTGGAGTCCTTGGGGAAGTCCGTGTGTCCCTGCTTTGGCTTTCTGTCAGCCCAGAACCTTGACGACCGTGTCTCCTTCTGCTTAAGTTCGTCTGAGTTGGGTTACTTTGCCCTGACTTGGCACAGGTCTGGCTGTTTGACAGCAGTACTTACTCCTGCCCTCAGGGGATATCTTCTAAGGCCTCCAGTGGATCCTGAAACCACGGATAATACCAAGCCGTACACATGCTGTATTTTCCTTGACGCGCATGCCTGTGATAAAGATTAATTAATAAAGTAGGCACAGTCCACAGAATAAATGTGTTGTCTGTATCAGCTGGGCCTGCCATTCTAGAATCATGAGCCCACCTAGGAGACAGGTGGCATGGTACATGACACTGGGGCAACAGCATGATATGTTTCTTGCAGTATTCAGTGCCTCTGCTGCCCTTTGAACCAGTGTGCAGTTACCAGGTAGGGACCCCTGAACACCTAATTCTGAGCACATGGGATCGGGGTCTTGTCCTCTTTTTAAAGTGGTTTACTTGCCAGATTTCTAAAGCTTAACTTGCTGTGCATTGTAAATATTTTATGGGTTTAATACTGTTTAACTCATATTTTGATGCAAACAAAGATTTAGGGGTTAAAATGGTACCTGGTCAACTTTAAGTGATTTTATGGCTGGAGGAAAGATATTTGGAGAAGTTCTATGTGTGAAAGGAAAGGAAATAAAAGTGGATCTGAAAGTGTTTTAAAAAATAAAATAAAAAATAAAGTATGCACAGCAACAGATAAGCAATTACCAATTATGAAAATAAAAAGCTACATCATAATAAATAGGACAGTGACCATGTAGGTAAAATGGGGGTCACCTGACTGTTAGCACTGCAGTACCGTGCAGGGCCTCGTAGTTAAGTTGGTTCCTACGTGATTGTCAGGCAGGTACCATAGACTGTGTGGATACACTGGACAGTGGGGTGAGCCATGTTCTGGACAGGGTGGAGTGGGACAATGAGATTTCATCTTGCTAGTCAGGATGGCATGCAATTTAAAACTTATACAAATCATTTCTGGACTATTCCATTTAATATTTTGAGACCGTAGTTGACTGTGGGTAAGAAACCATGAATCAGCGGGGAGTGCTATGTATGTGTGATGTTTTATCAAGGACAGCAAGAGTACCCAGAACCTTGCCTCACCACAACAGCCCGTCTTTGAACCTCAGGGAGTTGGGGCGTGGTGTCTGTGCACCGTGATAGAGGGCGTGGCTGTGGCTGGAACCAGGCCGCTGCCCACGAGGTGCTCCCCTTGTGCTGCTGTCCTGAGGAGGTGTGAGCGGTGGTGGCCACTCTCAAAGGAGGAGGACTGAGATGGAGCGCAAGATGAAGGCCACCTGGTGTCTGGAAGTAGGCCCAGCGTCCAGTGGCCCTTTGGATTGGGATGCTGGGGTAGGCCTTCCAGCCTTGGATTTGGGTGGAAGAAGAAAGGAGAAGG